>JAODAL010041847.1:0-35453 GCA_025379985.1 Phyllomedusa bahiana
TTACGGGGGGGGGCCGCCCAGGTGCTTCAGCTGTATGGGGCCCTGAAATTTCTGTTGGCGGCCCTGATTGTGGGTACAAAAAAACTTCTCAGAGAAAAAGTGTGGTTCCCAAATATGGATTATTTAGTAGAACACATAATAAAACACTGCAATACTTGCCAGCTTGTTACTCCTGCAGCAAACCCTGAACCCCTATGGATGTCTCCTCTACCAAAGGCTGTCTGGGAGGAAGTAGGCGGTTGATATCTATGGGCCACTACCTAATGGACATACATCTAGTGGCAATTGATGAATATTCCAGATACCATACAATTGCATTTATTTCGTCAACTTCAGCAACCAGTGTCATACCAGAGTTGGACACTATTTTCTCAGCATATGGTATTCCAAAAATAGTCAAAACAGACAATGGACCTCCATTTAATGGACATACATTCGTTACAATTTTTTCTGAATACCTTGGGTTCACTCACAGAAAGATAACACCTTGCTGGCCACAAGCAAATGGAATGGTGGAAAGATTTATGCGCACCTTAGGGAAGAGAGTCAAAGCAGCTACTCTGGAGCATATCCCACTGAAGCAGGCCCTGAACAAATTCCTACGCAACTACAGAAGTACGCCGTACTCAACAACTAATGCTGCTCCTGCTCATCTGGTGTTCCACCAAACTCCTCGCATACGCATTCCTGATGTGGCTACCCACGCACTGCCAGCAGAGTCAACCATTAGACCCACAGACTTACACAACAAGTGCAAAATGAAACAGTATGCGGACAAGAGAAGACGGGCGGAGCGATCTGCTATTCGGACGGGTGATACTGTTGTTGTTCGTCGAATGCCAAACAACAAGACATGTCCAGCATATGATCCAGCAGGTTATCAGGTAACAGCCAAGAAAGGAAGCATGGTCACAGCTGAGCGGGACGGACACTCCATCACCAGGAATGCCTCACATTTCAAAATAATACCAGACAATGACTTTGATGAACTCTCTCAGACTGACGGAGCTGGTGTTGATAGGGGCAACTCTCAACAGGAAGTAGCCAGCCCTTCGGTAAGTAGTGATCCTGGTCATTCTAGACGATATCCTACCAGAGAAAGAAGAGCCCCGTCTAGACTCATTGAGGAGATTTAGCCAGGATGCTGGAACTTTCATCAGATTATATTCATGTTTGTGAACTGACTTTTCATGTTCATGTTTTCCATGTGTTTTTGTTGTTGTTGTTGTATTTCACCATAACTGTACAAATGTCAAAATGGGTGTTATTTATTATATATATATATATATATATATATATATATATTTTTTTTTATTTATATATATATATATATATATATATATATTTATATATATATATATATATATATATATATATTATATATATATATAAAAAAAAAATACAGGGGTGAATGTAACATACAGTAAGTATTCCTGCCTCTTTAAGAGGAGAACACAGGAACCAGTGGTATTGCTGGCTAGAGGCTAGGGCTGTTGTGTTGTATGGCAGAATATGGAGAGAGCAATAAAAGGCAGATGCTGTTGGATTTAATCCCTGACTTCTCTTACTTCATGAGGACCTTACAGCAGGCAGCCTATCACACGCCTTATACACCAACCAAGCCAACGCACCACACGTGACGTCCTTCATGAGCTATGCGCTGTTGAAGGCAGCAAATGGCCATAATAATGTAACCTGACTGTGTATTATTCACATATTAGCTGCTGACATAGCTTTAAACTGTTTGTCAAAATCAGCATTCTCCAATTCTTGACACTAATAAAAATGTGAGTATCTGTCCAAGCTGGCAAATATAATGTGCTGATAGAAAATGCCAGTCAGCTCTCATCTGGAAAAAATAATGAAAAAGAATCAAATGTGAAACTCTGCAAAATTTATGGGGACCAAACATAATAATGATCAAGTAAAGGTGGTTAAAAAAAGGAGTTGTGGGTAAGATGTGCAGAGTATCACAAATTCTTACTCAAAGAACATATATGTAATCAGCCTTCTAGCGGTGCCCCTAGGCACATCCATGGTATCATTAGCAGGAAATAACATCATGCTACATCACTCAGACATTGCTGCATTATATGTAGACTTGTCACACACATCAGGAACTTCCTCTGTTAGAATATGTAACCCATTGCTCAGTCTTTTGCATGTTGTAGTTCTTTTTACTAACTTTGGATTTAGACATAATTACATAAAGAAGTTTTGACCTAATCCGTACAAATATAGAGATATTGCACAGCCAAGCTCAGACTGACCCACGGGGGAGTAGGAAAGATCCTTGCTGGGCCCCTAGGCATAGTGGGCTCCTTTCAGGGAGAAAGGGAGAGAAAAAGAGGCAGAAATCCAGTGTCACATGCAGTACATGCAATCTTCTACAGTAGCAGTAGAGTGGGACTCAAAAATTAACTCCACTGTTGGACCCCAAGAATCAACTCCACTGGTCAGCCCCAAGAATCACCTCCACTAGTGGGCCCAAAAATTAACTCCACTGTTCGGCCCCAAGAATCACCTCCACTGGTGAGCCCCAAGAATCATGTCCATTGGGAGGGAAGGAGGGGGTAACCCTTAAACCTGATAGATCAGCAGACCTCAGAACACCCGAGATCACTATCCAAAACATTCAGAGGTATATCCTGGGGATCAATGGAAAATATGGATTCTGTGCTATTTATTTAACTATTTGTGTGTCCTCGGTAGATACCTAACTACCTGGGGCTTACCCACTTATCTATTTTGGGACTACCTATCAACCTACATGGGGCCTTCCTACCTATCTACTGGGGCTTACCCCATTGTCTAAAGAAGACAATGTGAGATTTCTCATGTAAAACCAGCGGCTGCAGGCTACAGGCTTATGCTATTAGGATGGGATGGTCCAAGAGCCATTCCTTTGAACTATTTTTTTTATCTATATAGATGTATGTGGTCTCTATTTTTTGCAGAGCAAGATTTACCTTTTACTGGTAAACAGAATTCTTTGTGGGGTGGATTGTGAAAACAACACATAATTACACCATTTTTTCTTTTTTTTGGGGGAGGTTCATAATTTTTATGAAGTTCACTATATGATATAAATGACAAATCTTTATTCTGTAGGTTGATAAGATTCCGGTGATATCAAATGTTTAGATATTTCATTGTTTTAGTACTTTAAAAAAAGAAAACTTTATTTTTTAAATATGCATTTCCACACAATTTTCTGCAGCCAATAACTTTTTTATTTTTTTCATCTATGGACCTAAGTGAAGGCTCAATATCTGTGGTGTGGTTTTTACTGGCACCATTTTGGAATACACGCAGCCACTTTTTTACTGTGATCACTTTTATTATTTTTCTCTGCAGTGTTCACCACACAGGATAATTAATGTTATATTTTAAAAGATTTAATTTTACAGATGTGACAATACCAGTTATGTTTGCCTATTTTTAGTTTTTAATTTTTTATTTTTATTTTACTGGTACCTTTTATTCTTTTCTGCAATAGCACAATATTGAAGAACTGTGTACGGTAATTGCTGACTTACTACATCCTGTAATAGAATTTGCTAAGATCGCAACCATGGTGTCCTTTATTAGGCCTCTGACCGCCATGACAACTAGTTGGCACCCCACGTTCTAATTGCAGGGCAACAGAGGACTGGTTTAGGGTTCAGCAATTTTCTCCAACCTTTAGATGCAGTGGTCCCAGCTACCGTGGCATCTAAGGGGTATAAGGACCAAGATTAGTGTTTTCTGCTATTCTGACCAATAGTGGAATTTCGCGGCATTAACTAACTTCTTACTGACATAATGACATGAATTCATGTCAAAAGAATTGAACCCTTGTAAGTAGTGTTGAGCGATTATTATCGACAAAGTTGAAATCGGCACGGTATTTACGTTGATCGGATTTTTTAGAACACGCGATAATTTAGGTTGAAATCTGTGCATAATCTATTAATATTGCGCCATTTTCGGCGCTTCCTGTCATTTTGGCGGCCAGCAAATCAGCTTACAGAATAGAGCAGGGTGAGATGTGTGTGCGACGTCATGACTGGGATGTGTATGGTTGCGATTGGCTGGAAAAATCACATGACCTCGTTTTACATAGAACAGCCCTTCCTGTTCATGATCAGTGTGTGTCAGTATCTCAAAGCAGTAGGACGTGCACTCTGCGTGTGTCCAAACAGCTCAGCAAACAGATCAGCGATATTAATTCTATTTGTTCACAGAGACAGCTCTACTTTTAGCTGTGATCCTTAGAACTCAGTTAGATCAGAGATTTGCAGATTTTAGGTAGTTAGGCAGAGAATTTTAAAGGAGCATCTACCGCTGTAAAGTCACGGGGAGGAGCGGGGGGGGGCGCGGGCGAACACAGACAAGCTCTTTAAAGAATACTGGATATTGTATTGCAGACATTGCATTGCAATAGCTTTATTATTAACAGTTTACTGTTGAAATATTACTTGGATATTGGGCAGCCTGAACTTATATTAGGATACAGATCTTTTCTAATAACTGCAGGTCTATTTGTTAGGTGCAAAACTCCACTTTGATTATCAGTATACATTTCAGATAGGTGTTCTTTTTCAATTTTGCCCAGTTCAGATTTGTTGATACATCCACCTTGCAGTTAAATTTGAATCCAGCAATTGTGTTGGCACCACAGGTTGATAGGTGCCAAAAATACCTTTTATTATCCGTATACATTTCAGATACATGGTTTTTTGCACTTTTGCCCAGTTTTTCCAATTTGTTGATAGAGGTACCTTGCAGTTAAATTTGAATCCAGCAATGTGTATGTCACACAGGTGGAATTGATAGGGCCAAAAATACCTTTTATTTATCTGCATACATTTCCTGATTACAAGTTTTTTGGCACTTTTGGCCCAGTCCAGATTTGTTGGTTAGAGGTACCTCGTTGCAGTTAAATTGAATCTCAGCAATTGTGAAGTCACCACAGGTGAATTGGAATAGGAGCGAGAAATACTTTTATAATCCGTAAACAATTTTCATAAACGTGTTTTTTTTTTTCACTTTTGCCCAGTCCATATTTGTTGATCAAGGTACCTTGCAGTTAAATTTGAAATCCAGCAATTGGGTGTATCACCACAGTTTGAATTGTAGGTGCCAAAAATACTTATTTCGTAAACATTTCAGATACAGTGTTTTTTGCACTTTTTTTGCCAGTCCAGATGTGTTGATAGAGGTTACCTTGCATTAAATTTTGGAATCTCAGCAATTGAGTATTCTCACTCACAGGTGAATTGATAGGTGACAAAAATACCGTTTTCTACATTCTATCCGTAATTCTACATTTCAGATACGTGTTTTTTTGCACGTTTTGCCCAGTCGAGATCTTGATTGTATCAGAGGTACCTTGCACGTTGAATTTGAATCCAGCAATTGTGTAGTCACCACAGGTGAATTGAAAGGTGGCCGAAAAATACCTTTTATCCGAATACATTTCAAATACTGTTTTTTGCACTTTTACCCAGTCCAGATTTGGTTGAATAGAGTACCATGCAGTAAAATGTGACTCCAGCAATTAGTGTATCAGAAACAGGTGAATTGTAAAGGTGCCCAAAAACCCTTTTATTATCCTTTTTATACAATTTCAGATATGTGTTTTTGCAACTTTTTGCCCAGTCCCGATTTGTTGATAGAGTACTGCAAGTTACATTTGAATCCTGCAATTTGTAGTCACCACATGTGAATTGATAATTGCCAAAAATACCTTTTATTATCCAATTACATTTCATATACGTATTTTTTTCACTTTTTGGCCCAGTCCAAATTGTTGATAAGCCACCTTGCAGTTAAATTTTAATCCATCCATTTTGATTTGATTTGAGGGATTTGTAAATAAGCTGAGATATTTGCCGTCTTTTAATAAGAGACGTACCAAAACTCTTCCATAACCCTCTCAAATTTTATCTTTCTGAAACATGGAAGCGAAATGCAGGTGTAAGCGGAGCATAAAGGGGGTAGGACATGAGGTAGAGATACGAGAGTAAGTGGTGCTCCTTCCAGTGCTTGGCGACAACACGCATGGCCAGCGATCGTCAGTTGAGGACCTGTTCAGGCCATTCCATCGTCAAGGGTTCAGGGCCTGTGAATCTCACATTAACGAACAGCAATCGGCCAATCTGTTCTTCAGTGGTTAATGCAACCTGCATCCAGCAGTCTACCTCCATCCTCCGAGTCAACGGCCACAAAAGTCGTCATCACAACATCAGCATCCATCCAACATGAAGCTAAGGCAGCCCAATTGTCAACTCGTAGTTACCCACCACTGTGTGATAATCCCATTTTCTGTAGACCCTCTAGCCATGACAAAATGCGGTTTGTGGTCAGAAAGCATGTTAAAGCGATCAATGAGGACACAGAGGATGATTTCTCTGCTCTGACTGCCCTGTTACTGATGCCATCAAGGAGGAGAATGAAGCACTTTCAATCGGTCAAAAATCCCTGGGCGGTGGATCAGCAAATGCCTTGCAGTCCCTCTTGTTCATGTAGCCGCACTTCCTGGATAGCACAATTGTCAGGGACGACCGAAGTCAACTGTGTTGATGATGATGAAAGACTGACATTGAGCGAACCAAAATGGTCTTATCAGCATGAATTTGCTTGCGAGCGCGTTTCATGCACAGGACGAGGAGGAAGACGATGGGGTAGTGTCCATTACGGTCCCGCCTCACAAAGGGAGAGGGCGGTCGCAGAAGTCCGCTGGAAATGATTCCACCAGCCACGGTCAGCGGAAAACCCCGCGACCTCGCATTATCGCCGTCAAAAAGTCCAGTGAACTCTCAAGCTGGCATTCTTGAGAAAGCCTCTGATTCACCCAGCATGTCATACTGCCGCCTTTGCCGTAAACGCATCAGTAGAGGCAAAATCTTAGGTTGTTTAACCACGCACCAACATGTCTAGTCACATCCAGAGAATGCATGAGTTCAAATGGAGGCAACACTTGGCCAAACAAGGCAGACCGAACCGCCGGCCTCCAACCCACTGTCACACCCCTCTGTTCTCCGCCTCCTCCTCCTCCGCCACCACCAAGCGATCCTCATCTTCCATGTCCACTCAAGTCAGATCAGGGATCATGCTCCGCCTTCAGCCTCCACCGTCGCCCGAGTACCACCACACCACCAGAGACCCATCCTACCCCTTCACCTTCCGCCACTTTGAAAACGACCTGAAACGCCGTACAGGCGGCCTAGTCTATTATGCACTAGCCTTCTTGTCTTCCAGGTTTGGGAGGCAGAAGAAACACTTTAACAAACCCCAAACCATCCCAAAGCCAAAAGCCTGAATGTCGGGCAATTGCCAGGCTTTTGGCCTTGAAATGTTGCCTTTCCGTCTTGTGGACACCGCGTCCCACCGTAAGCTCTCGGCCACAGAAGGGATCCGCCACGTCATTTCCCTAGCCTGCCCCCCCAATACCAGATGCCGTAGCAATTTGCATTTCTTTGCCAGAAAAGCCGTCCTGCCCAGCCAGACCACGTGTCTCATCTAAAATTTTCAAGCGCGTTGTCTGCATCTAGTGTCCGAAAAAGTTCCATCGACCACAACACATTGGACTAGTAAGCCCGGCCAAGGGCGCTATAACTCTTTTACAGCTCACTGGGTGAGCTGGGTGGATGTCTCTGGGGGTGACGGTGGCTCTCTTCATAACCGCAGGGATGGTGCAGGGCCCTTTCCCCCAAGGTCCTCTGGTGGCATCACGTGCCCAGAGAAACCAGGTCGTGTTGAAATTAATCTGTCTTGAAGACCGTCCACACACAGATCAGGAGCTGTGGACGGCTCTCCGCAACGAGAACTGAGCGCAACTGGGGGTGACAGAACCTTTTTGCCGGGGCAAGGTGTGTGCGATAACGGGCGAAATCTGCTGGCCGCCCTCAAGATCGGTAGGCTGGAGCACATCCCTTGCCTGGCACATGTCATGAACCTTGTCGTCCAGAAATTTTAAAAGAGCAACCCGGGTCTGGACTGCCTGCTGAAGAAGGCTCGGGTCGAGTTCGCACTTCCGCCGTTCGCACCCTGCTTCGTCCCCCTGGCTGCGTTGAAAAGCGTCAGATCGGCCTCCCCTCAAACCCCGTCCCATTGTTGACGGGGGCAACACGCTGGAATTCCACCCCCACATGCTCCAGCGATTGTGGCAGCAGCGCAAGGCCATCACGCAGCACGCAGTGACACCTGGCCGGACAAGAAGCGGTGCAGACCTCGGGGTGCGGACCACCGAGAGTGGAGGCAGGTGAAAGAGCTCTGGCACCATCCTTGCCAGTTTTGAAGAAGCCACCAAATGGTCATGCGGACAATGCCCTTGTCAGCATGAGCATTGTGGTGATCTTAGTTCGGGAACGATCGTTGGACACTCTGAACAACAGGTCCCGCCAAAGGACGGAGGAGAGACGACACAAAATGCGGACACAGACCCTTTTTTCCTCCCCGTCGAATCCAAAAACCCCCGACAGTTTCAAATTTTATCGGTCTCATTAGCAGTGGTTCGGGTCCAGGGCTAGTGGAAGGGGCGCATCAGCTCTCAGGGTGCATCACCAGGCAAGTCAGGGCTGTGTTGAAGCTGTGCCGGAGGAAGCGAGGAGGAGGAGGAGGAGGAGGTATTCCTAGAAAACGACATTACCGACGTCCCTGCCTTGGAAAGAGGTTGGCGTGAATTTGAGCGGAGGGATGAGATCAGTTTGCTATGCCCCTCAGCCCAGAGGCTTGGGAAATCAAGGCTCCATCTCCTCACATGATGCTTGGATGCTCCATTTCCACCACATGATCCTCCCTTAAGGCCATCAAAATGAACTACAAATTACTGGTGTGGTCCACCCCCTGGATCCCCGGTCATCAAAACAAACTCAGCACTTCCTTCCACCCACCCAAATAGAGAAGTAAAATGCAGGAAATGGAGACCTTGTCTGATTGATCAACTGTGGAGACATCTGAGTGCGTCAGCTTTCAGTTCCCTCAAATGGTTCACGTGGAACAACATCAGCGACGTGACCCGCAGTAGAGTGCCAAGTAAGCCGTAGCAGCAGCAGCAGCAGGCAAGGTGGCAGAGGCAAATGATGGGTGACCTCCTGGAATCATTATTTAACCACCTCAAGCCAACGCGTGCAATACAGGGCAACACAATCCCACACACAGAGACCAACTTAAAGATCATGTGCATAACTATCTGCGTCTCACACGCGTTGCTTTTTTGGGATTGTGTCCCGGACCCAATAGACTTCTGCGTATCCAAAATGGACGGAATGGGCCCCGAGCTCTCTTGCCACGCCATAGAGGTGTTGTCCTGCCCAGCAGCCAGCTGTCATATCTGAGGCGGAACATCAGCACCGCTGGAGTGAGTCATTACAGACAAACGCATCCCGGCTTTCCACAGAAATTGTGGATCGTTTGACTTTCATCAAGATGAATCAGGAATGGTATCTCTTGTATGATGTTGTGGCCCCTAATTGCCGTTGGTCACAGATTATTGCCGGTCTACTTCACATTCCTCTTCAAACAGAAATGGTCCACTTGAAAACTTTTTTTTTAAATTATCATTTCTTACTGCAAGTTATTTATTCCAGGCGTTTCCCAACAGCTTAATTTTGCTGGTTTTTGCTGTGAGGAGACTGTAAAAGGACAGCAAGGTTTTCAATACAACATAACCGTATTCCGATTTACTCACTTATCTTTAGAAGTTTACGCATTGTCAATGGTTTTTGAGGTCATGATTGCAGTGAGATACAGCTAAATTATGGTCCTTGGAACAGAAAACGATGGCATTCTAAAGTGGCACTTCTCCATCACATTTTAATAGTGGCCTGGAGAACTCATATTTAGAAATTTTTGGGTCGTGTTGCTGGTGAGAAACATCATAATCATGGGTGGGGGGGGGGGGGGGGGGGGGGGGGGGGGGGGGTGGGGGGGGGGGGGGGGGGGGGGGGGGGGGGGGGGGGGGGGGGGGGGGGGGGGGGGGGGGGGGGGGGGGGGGGGGGGGGGGGGGGGGGGGGGGGGGGGGGGGGGGGGGGGGGGGGGGGGGGGGGGGGGGGGGGGGGGGGGGGGGGGGGGGGGCGGGGGGGGGTGGAGTGGTGGTGGGGGATTGGATGGGGGGGGGGGGGGGGGGAGGGGGGGGAATCATGTGTCCTTTGGAACAGAATGTGCTTTTGAGTGCCATTTCTCCCTCACTGAATTTTTAACAGTGGCTGGAGAAGATCATTTTTTTAGTGATAATTTTTTGTTATTTGGGGTCATCTGTTTTTTTATTAAATGCAGCAACACTACGGGTCCTATTCTAAAAAAAATTGGTTTCTAACAAGACATTTGTTCTGTCACAATTGTTCAAAAGTGGCTCAAGAGGTTCATGTTTTTGGAATGTTTTGGTGGGCATTTTGCTGTGGACATGCAGCTATACTACAGGTACCCCTAATAATAAAAAAAAATGTGTTGTTGTAACTAACCAGAACTATTTCTGTGTCTAATCACTCAATTGTCTGAAAAGTGGCTCTAAGGTCATGCTTTGAATTTTTTGTGGGCATTTTGCTTAGTGACGATGCATCTATACTACAGGTCTAATTTATTATAGAAAATATGTTTCATAACAGAACATTTGTTCTTACACAATTGTCAAAAGTGGCTCAAGCGGATCCGATGCTTTGAATTTTTTGGGGGGCATTTTAGCTGTGACATGCAAGCCTATACTCACAGATCCTATTATAAAAAGAAAATTGTTTCTAACAACATTTTGGTTCTTCACAATTGTCAAAAATGGCTCAAGGGTCATGCTTTTAATTTATTGGGGGCATTTTGCTGTGAAATCAGCTAAGACTACAGGTCCATTGTAAAAAATGTGGTTTCGTTACGAGACATTTGTTCATCACAATTTGTCAAGAGTGGCACAAGGGTGATGGTGCTGTCAGAAACAGAATAGAGTAGGAACACTGTAAAGGACCCATTTTGCAAAATGACTTGTTATTGCCAAGATCTCTTTAACATAGCTATCAATCCCAGTAATGAGACACACACCATTTAATACAATTAAAAAAAAGAGAAACACAGACATGGTTGGATTCCATCCAATTTTTAAAAAAATGTGAATTCTAGAATTAACTAGCTACTAAAAACTTGCATTACAAAAAAAATTTTTATCTGGTAAAAAAATTCCTCTGAATTGTACAGAGAGGGAGGTTACAGGAAGACATGACCAGAAGTAAGGTTAGTCAAAGGACATGGAGTATGGGAGTATGGACAGAGTAACAAAGAGACAGAGACAATTATCCTCCATCACTTTGTATAAAATGAAAAAAGAGATGCCAAGAAAAAGGGCACCCTGTGGTGGAAACATTGATCGTTAACCACCAAGTATTTCCAAGTGAAGCTCAATTGTCGGCACTCAAACGGAGGGCCAAGCGCTACCCAGGTCTTGACATGTGTACTGAGGAAGGCTGGAGGTCTACTCACACTTTCCGCACGTTCTGCTCAGCACGACAGTTTTATCGTTGCTGCGTCAAAATTGTACCATTTTTTAAAACCGTGTTAATGATGGACGGAACGCCAGCCATGGGCTCTCCAACCTTGCACCCACTGTAACACCGGCCCTGGCTGCTGACCAGCTTGTTAATAGATGACAGAGCTAAGCCTGGGCTCTCCACTCACCCTGCACCGCACTGTAAGTCTGGCCCTGGCAGCTGGACCTCCGTGTTAATATATGCCAACGCTAGCCTGGCTCGTCACCACCGCACCCATGTAAGTCTGGCCCTGGCAGCTGGGACCTGCCGAATTAACAGATGGCTGACGGCAGCACTAGCTCTCACCCGTTAGGCAAATCAGGATAGCTTCAAATTTCTGATAAAAAAAAAAATCAGATTTTGAAAAAGGAGATTTCTGTGAGTGAAGTAGTTGTCAAAAATGGTCCCAAGGGACTGGACACTAAATTGCAACAATTAATGAGGCTAAAAATTTCTGGGCTGGAGTCACTATGGGGTCGCATCATTTGAACTCACAGGGGAGTCTTGTCCCTAATCACTGAAGAAGGATTTTGGAGGAAAAATGAAACCATTGAATTGATTGGCTGAATCACTCCTCAGAAGCCAGGAGGGCAAATGTCTCACAACTAAGAAGTGTTTTTTGTGGGGATGTTAACATTTTTATTACTTATGGGGTGTCGGAACGAAATAACACATCTACACGTGTAAAAAATACGCTATAAAAACTGCAGGAGGGTGGTATGTTGTAGTTATCACACCTTGAAAAAAAAGCAAAAATGATAATAATAGTAAAACAATAAATAAAACTTCCTAATAAATTCTGTAAACAAATGTAGTTACCAAAAAAATATACTAAGTGACAGACACTGAGTACAAAATAGCAATAGTAGCCACTTTTGTGATCTGTGGGTCAAACAGGTTGTAGGGGTCATGCTGTGGCCCAGGCATGTATAGTCTATGTCCATGAAACTAAAATGGTGTTGAAAGCTCCTATTTCCACGCACTTAATAATCTTGGGTCTGACAGGTTTACAGGTCATGTCGCGGTACAGGACAGATATAGATAATGTACCATTATCAACTAAAATTGGTGGTTCAGAAGACTCTCCATTTTTCCCCCGGCAACTTTTAATTTCGGTGTCAGATAGGTTTAAATGTCATAACTGTTGTACAGAACATGTATTGTCAATGTCCAGTTCAACTAAAATTTGGTTGAAAGACCCTTGTCCCAGCAACTTTTTAAATGCTGTGGGTCAGACAGATTAATGGTCATGACTGCGGTACAGGACTCACAGCTTTGAAGAATGTTACCCTCTGTTCGCTCATCAAGCTAACGATCCCGGCAGGAAACACTATCAATCCCTCCACTATTGGCTTCAAGTGAGTATAACAGTTATTGAAAATACATGTGCAGTCAGGACAAACGTGTAGCAGCAGCTGGCACAGCCATACCGCTCTTTCGGGCAACTTCTGCTCCTTGTCCACTGCAAGATAGTGGTCAATTTCTCAAAAAATTCGGATTCGTCACTTCAAGCGCCGATTTTTCCGACAAAATTTCGTTTCGGTCCGAAATTACTTGCTGCACGAATCACGTTAAAAAACAGAGCTATTTCCAGGCTGGTGCCCAGAGCCTGCAGGGTGCTGTAGAACGTTGTGCCATGCTAAATA
The DNA here is from genome assembly GCA_025379985.1 of Phyllomedusa bahiana. Taxonomy (NCBI): domain Eukaryota; kingdom Metazoa; phylum Chordata; class Amphibia; order Anura; family Hylidae; genus Phyllomedusa; species Phyllomedusa bahiana. The sequence goes on from JAODAL010041847.1 coordinate 13,142, forward strand.
TGCAGAGTGAGCTTGGTTTGGTCTTCATACAATTGTGTTTTTAGTAAGACACGCACATGACTTGCCCGCCGCTCTTAGAAATCGCTTTTCACTATAGAAAAGCCGCGGGCACTTATGGGGGCAAAACTGACCCCAAAAAAAAGAAGCAGGGAAAGTAGCCTGATAAAGCCCGGCAGCAAAACTGGAAAAAAAACAAACTGAGAGCTCAGGTTGGGGCCCCCCCAAAAATAGGACAGAGTGTTTAGGTGACCCGGGGGCAAACCACCGGGAGCATGGGTCAACAGTGGGAAAAAAGACATTCGGAATGGCAAAACTTTCCAAGGGCCCCAGAGTGGGACAATGAAAACAGTGTTGGGGGTCAAAGGGGGGCAGCAGCATTGGCAGGGGATTGGCACAAAGACAAATTCTGGAGCTGGCAAAAAAGGGGAAGGGGCCCAAAAAGTGGGACAATGACACAGTGGGAGGGCCAAAGGCAGGGGCAACGGGACAACCCTAAGGTCAACAGGGCACAATGACACAGTGTGGGGGGCACGGCACAGCCACATCCAGCATGAGGTCAGACAGTGGAAAAATGAAAAAATCGGGGGTGGGAAAAAAAAGGAGTAGGCCCATGTGGGGGGCACGGCAGAAACCACCGGCCCGCAAACAAAAGGGCCCGAAAATTTGGGACAATGACCCAGTTTGGGGGGGCAAAGGGAAAAGGGGGCACAGCAGGGAACAGGGGGTCAAGAGGGCACAATGGGCAAATTTTGCAGTGGGAAAATAAAAAAATTAAGGGCCCAGAGCGGGGGCAATGACTGAGACGGAGGTCAAAAGCGGACAGCAGGGGGCACAGTGGGAAAAATACAAAAGAGTGAAGGGGATGACAGGAGCAACAGCATGAGGATCAAAAAGGGCACAATGACATTCTTTGGGGGTGGCAAAACAGTACCAGGGCCCAGATGGCACAATGACACAGTGTGGGTTCACGGGAACAGCAACAGCAGCAGCAAACATGAGCACATTTGTTGGGACAATACAAGTTTGAGGGGGGTTTTTCAATACCATTTTCCCCTTTAAAAACGGGGGTTTGGGAGGGTGGAGAAACTAACACAGAGTGTGGGGATCAGGGGGGTGGCGGCATCAAATAAATGGGTGAGGGATTTGTTTGAAAAAACCCCGATGACCCTAAGGATTTTGGTGGTTGGGAAAACCTCCGAATTTCCAAAAGCCCGATTCATCTTGACAAATCATTTGTTTAACTTTTTTCCCCTGGAAAAAGCGGGTTCTCCTTTTGGGGGAACGATGGGCCCCCGCCGCACTGAAAAAACCCGCTCTAAGCCACACCTACGGCCGGGCCAAAAGCTTCTCCCTCAAACTCGGCAAAATTTTCGGCCCCCACATCCTTTTTCTGCCCCGTATTTCCCGGATTTTTCCCAACTGGGGGGGCGAGTGCTGTCCCAAATAGGGCCCCTAACCTGGTTTTTCCGGGAATGCTCCATGTCCCTCTGCTGGGTGGCCCGCTGGGACCTTTTCCCTCCCCACGATGGGTTTAAGGAAAACGGGCCCTTAGAAATCCAGACCCTTTGGTTACGCGAAAAGCTGGTCCCGCCCTACCCCCCCACCTTCCCCCCCCCGCACCGCGGGAGTAAATACGTGAGCGTGAGGAACCCCCCGGCCCGGGCCGTTTAGAGAGGACGGGTGCCCCACATTGGGACGGCCAAATTATTACGGAGGGTTTCCCTATAGGGAATTTTAGGTTTTTCTTTCCCCCAAAAGGGTGGGAAAAAGGCTCCCATTTTAGACCGGGAGCGAGGGGGGCCAATAGGGGGAAGCCAAATTTATTTCCCCTGCCGGGTGCCGACTAATTTGGGGGTCCACTAGCCAGGGAAATAAGCATGCTGCGGACATCTGCACCAAAAGGGCTCCGAGGGGGCCCCTGCCCCCAATTTCCCCTGTATACGCCACGGGGCTTGGGGGGTCATCGCCCCCGTCCCCCCAACTCCATCCACCCCCCTCCAGCTCTCCTTCCCTCCCCCTCTTTCACCTGGGGAGAAAATTCCCTCATTTCAACCAGACAATGCTTCTGCTTTCCCAATTTCCCCCCTCCTCCTCCTCCTCCATTTCAGTCCCCAAACCGACACATGTGGCCACAGATTAGTCGGGCCCCATCTCCAGCCCCCGCCCAGACGATTTTTCAGCACTGGGTTCCAGGACATGAAGCAGTGGGGGTGACGTTATTCATCCCGTAGTCCGGCACTGACAAATAAAAGGGGCCCCCTCGAAAGGCCTCCCAAAAAACGGTAAAAGGGGTCACGGCCCCCAGCCCGCCCACTGGGGGAAAATCAAAAATTTCACAGGGGGAAAATTTTGTCGCCCGGGTCATCAAAAAATCGTTAAAGGCCTTTCCTTTTTTCATACAGGGCGGGTCCAAAATGTTTCAAGGGCCCTTTTGCCGCTGCAACCCCGAGGGGGGGTTTCCTGGGTTTGTACCCAATGGAAAAGTGCCCAAAAAAACACATTTTTCCGGGGCCCTTTTCAAATGTCTGAAGATCGTTTGGAAAAACTTCAGGGAACCCTTTTTTCAACCAGATTTTAAAACTTGCGCCCCTGCAGGGGGGTTTGGGCCACCCTCCTCGGGGGCAGCGCGGGCACCATTTTCCCCCCATTGTCCTCACCCCTGGGTTTCCCATTTGCATTTGGCGCGGAGAAAGGGCCAAAAACCCCGATTTCTTGCGCATGACCGGACAGTTCCCCCCCTTTTGAAAATTCGTTCCCCCGAGGGAAGCAGGGGAGAACTCGTGCCCTACACATGTGGTAATGGAGCCCGGTTTCTTTTGGATCGAATGGGGTGGTGGTGGGGGAGGAAGGGGCGGAAATTTGGGGCAGGGGCAGCAGTTTGACAAAGTGGAGGGGAAAGCGGCCCCCCTGTCCAAATTGTTGGTGTGCCTGGGGAGGAAAGCACATTTTACCCCCGTGGGGCCCTAAAGGACATTAAATGGCCCTGACCGTAGGGTTTCAGCCCAACGTCCCCCGCGCCGTGTACCTTGGAAAAAAAACCGATAAAACCCCAAGGAACGACCCCACTTTCGTATCAAAAAAATTTAAAGAAAGGGTGGTACAGCCTTTTTTTGGGAAAAAAATTAAACCCTTGGGGAAATCCCCATCTCGCTCGGGAAAAAGCCAATTTGTTTTTTCTGAAAGGGGCAAAAGTCCCCATTTGGAAAGGGGGGGACGCAGTACCAACAACTTGGAAAAGGAGGCCCCGGGGCCCCCCCCCGCGCTGCCCTTAGGAATTTGACGCATAAATGTTTTTCCTTTACAATCCCCTCTGAAACGAAGCTGGCCCATGATACGAGGAGCCGGGGGGCATCTGGACCGGGGGGGGGATGTCAAAGAGAAACAGCGGGCCCTTTTGCAAGGGGGTGGAAACCTTGACTGGCTGAAATGGCATCTGCCACTGGCCCCGGCTCGCGCGGCCCCCCCCCCCAGGGTGGACCACCACATCAGCCACGTTTCTCCCCCGGCCCCCCGGAAGGGGACCCTGCATGTGGGGACGCAGGGCCCCTTTGGCCCCAAAAATTGCTCCCCGGCCCCCCCTTCACTTTCCCCCCCAGTTTTATTATAACCCAATTCCCCTCCTCCGGGGTCTTAGCAAAGAAACTGCCAAAACCGCCGAGTTTGCTTTATTTTAAAAACCCCCAACAAACTCCGACTGAGGGAAATACCCGGGCCCCGCTGCCCTCGCGAGCCCCTGCCCTACTGTCTTTTGGCCTCGAAAACGGGTTTTTTAACCCCCCCTGGCCGCTTGGCTTTCCCCACCCAAAAAGCTGGGGCTACCCCCTCTGACCCCTACGGGCCAAAAACAAACCCCTTGCTGGGTTCGCCGCTTTCCTGACGACAAGCAGACGCCCTCTTCTCCACATATGAAGCCCTTTCCCTTTACCCCCGGTCCCAATTTCGGTCGCTAAAATCAACAACTATTTTGTTTTCCCCCCCCCTCGTCACTACTGCCTCATCACCGGTCTTTGGGAAGCCCAGGCTAAACCCCTCACCAAAATGACCTTCCCCCGGGACTCCCCCACATCTATCTTTGCCGCCAACCCCAAGAAAACTGGGGATAAATTTGGCCCCCTTTTTTCGCGGCCCCAAATAGCTGGGTGACGCCCTCCCCAAATTGGTTTATCCTCCCCAAAAAATGGGGGGCTGAAGGGCCCAAACCCCATATGATCCCGGCTGAGGGAACTGGAAAAGGGCAGAGGCGGGGTGAGGACATGAGGGCCGCTGACCCCCTCCCGGGCCAAAGCCAACAAGTGTTGGGGTTTTGAGGTTTCCCCCCCGACCTTGGCTGGGGTTGTCAGATTCTCTGGGGGGAAGAGGAACCTAGTCAAAACCCAAACAAGAAAACCCTTTTTGCTGAACCCAAAAACACGCCGCTAGATTTTACAGCGGGATTTTTGGCCTCCCCCGGGGTGAAACCCCCGCCCGCACCCCCCCTTGGTGCCCGCGACCGGGCCCGGGTTTTAGAAATGTTTGGCCACTCCCCCTCCAAATTTCAGAGGCCCCGCCACCTCCTGTCTGACATACGTTTTTTTTAAAAATGGAAAAACAAACTGTTTTAAAAGCAATTTTTAAAAAGAAAAATAAACACCCCCGGTTTTTTACTCCAAATTAACCCAGTAACAGCTTGGGGAACCCTTGGAAAATAAATTGCGCTTCCCCAAAAAAAGGCCAGGAAAAATTATTCTTTTTATGTGCCCTTTACAAGCCTGGGGGTTTTTTTCTAAATTAAAAAAACACAAACAGGGTTAAATTTTAAACCCTTCCCCTTTTTGAATTAACAAAAAAGAAAAATGTAAAAAATTTTTTTTGTTTTAAAAAGACCCCGGGTTTTTTTTTGCAACCGGGAGGGAAAACAAGGGGTTTAAAAAACCCCGGAAGAAATTGCGGGAATAAAAAATTTAAACCCCCAAAAAACTAGTACTTTGTACGTGTTACAATGGTTGGGATTTTCTACGCCCCACAACAAGAGATTAAATAGTAATTTTCCCTTTTTCTTGTAATTAGGCCCCACCAAAAAAAAAATAATATTTGGGGTTTGAAAAAGACGGGTTTTTTTTTGTCAGCACAGCAACAAAACAACGCTTAATTAACCCCCCTTATATAAATTTGGGGGGCAATAGAATTGAAAAACCAAACCCCAAACTAGTAGTTTGTAAACGTATTACAATGGCGTATTTTCAAAGCAACACAAAAAAAGAATAAAATTGAAATTAAAACCTTTTCTTTTTGGGAAATTTTGGGACCAAAAAAAAATTAAATAATTTTGGGTTTTAAAAGACGGTTTTTTTTTTTGCACACACCCACAAAACAACGCTTTTAAAAAAAACCCCCGAGGAAAAGCCCAATAGAAAAGGGGCCAAACCAAAAAACTGTACTTTGTGCGTGTTACAAAGGGGTATTTTCAAAGCCACACAACAAATTAAAATTGTAAATTAAAACCCTTTCTTGGAAATAGGGTAAACCCAAAAAAAAAATATATATTTTGGGGTTTTAAAAAGACGGTTTTTTTTTGTCAGCAAAACCCGCAAAACAACGCTTAAATTTAAAACCCCTGGAAAGTAAAAATTTCGCAATTTAAAATTACCAAACCCCAAAAAATAAATACTTTTTAGGGTTTCAATGGCGTTTTTTTCTTTCGCCACAAAAACAAGAATAAAATTTTAATTAACCTTTTCTTTTAATTTGGCTTCCAAAAAAAAATAATATATTTTGGGGGGTTGAAAAAGACGGTTTATTTTTGTCACACAGCAGCAAAAACAACCTTAAATTTAACCCCCGGATTAAATGGGCCAAAAAATTTAACCACCCAAACTAGTAGCTTTGTAGCGTTTTACAAAGGGGTATTTTTTTTACCCCACAACAAAATAAAATTGAATTTAAACCCTTTTCTTTTTTAAATTTGCACCCAAAAAAAAAAAAAATAATTGGCGTTTGAAAAAAACGGTTTCCCTTTTTGGGCACACAAACAGCAAAAACCAAAGCTTAATTAAAAACCCCCTTTAGGGAAATTGCCAATAAATGAGCCACCCCCAAACTAGGGAGCTTTGGGACGGTTTTCAATGGTGAATTTTTTTTCGCCCAACAAAAAAGAGATAAAATTTAAATTTAAACCCTTTTTTGTGAATTTGGCAAACCCAAAAAAAAATTTTTAAATATAATTGGGATTGAAAAAAACGTTTAAATTTTTTTCACACACCCCAAAAAAACGCTTTAATTTAACCCCCCCGGATTAAATTGCGCCCAAAAAATTAGGCCCCCCACAAACCAATTTGCTTTTTACTTTTACAATGGGGTTTTTTTTCAACCCCCACACAACAAGAGAAAAAAATGTAAAATTAAAACCCTTTTTTTGTTAAATTTGGCTACCAAAAAAAAAATATATATTTGGGGGTGAAAAAGACGTTTTTTTTTTTCAGCAAAAACCAGCAAAACAACCTTAATTTAAAAACCCCCGGAAGTAAAAAAGCGCAAAAAATTGAGCCAAAACCCCAAAATAGTAGCCTTTTTTAGCGTTTACAATGGGGTATTTCTACCCACAACAACATTAATAAAAATTTTTAATTAAACCCTTCTTTGAAAAAAAGGGCAAAACCCAAAAAAAATTTTTATATAATTTTTGGGGTTGAAAAAGACGGGTTTTTTTTGTCACACACCACAAAACAAGCAAAAAAACCCCTGGGGTAAATTGCGCAAAAAAATTGAGCCAAACCCAAAAAATAAACTTTTGGGTTTTTGGGTTTTTTTTTAAAAGGGGGGGTTTTTTTTTTTTTTTTTTTAAAACTAACTGCCCCCCCAAAAAAAAAAGAATAAAAATTGTAATTAACCTTTGCGTTTTAATTAAACAAACCAAAAAAAAAAAAAATATTTGGGCGTTGAAAAAGAAAAAGGGTTTTTTTTTTTTCACACAACCCCCAAAAACAACCTTTTTAACCCCCCGGATTAAATTGCGAAAAAATTGAGCAAGGGCCAAAAATGAAGTTTTAAAATTTTTTTTTGAAAAAAACGCGTTTTTTTTAAATGAATACAACGGAAATGGCTTAGATTTCCCCCCTTGGTTAAAGAAGTAAATGCAGCTGGGAGTGGACCACACGATTTCAGAAACCAATAAACCCCAAAAAATCTTTAAAAAACATTCCCAAAAACAGTCCCCGGGGACAACAGACAAAACCCCCCAAAAATCGCGTTAAAAATCAGGTTTTTCAAAAGCGCATCACCCCAGCAGCACCTTTCCCCCCTCATACAGTAGAGAATTGGGGCTCCCCCGGCGCCCGGTCCCTTTTATATGCCGGGGACGTCACAAATTTCCCCCGGGCCCCTGATTGGCCTTTTATTTTGCACATGCATGCCGGTTTTGCCCTTTTTCCCTTCCCCAAAGTGCTTTGGCCCCCTGTTAAAAAGCCAGTGCTCCCCCAGGCCATTTTTTCAAAAAAAAGCACACCCCCGTTTTCCCCGCGAATCACCCCCCAAAATTCGATTTTTTTGTTACAAACCCAAAATTTTCCCCCGAAATTCTAAAAAATTCCCCCTTCGTTTTGAACATTCCCCCCTCTAAATTCCCCGGGTAAAAAAAAAAGTGGGAACCAACATCCTTTAAAAACAAATGCCAGCCCAAAAGGAAACTTGCATAATAAAGAAGTTGAACTAGGCAAACATGAAACCCAACAAACGGGCCCTGTTATCGGATCCGTTATGTTTTTATAGTATCTAATTAAATTTAAAAAAAGACATTTTATAATTTAACCCTTTGGGGCCCTAGGGGTTTCCCAATTTTCATAATCCAGAAAGCTTCCCATTGGCGTAATATTTACCCAAATTACCCCACTAAATTTTTGATCGTTTTCTTCGCATAAAACTAAGCTTGTAGTGTTGCCTTATTTTTTCTATAAAATCTTTGCACCCCTGATGTTTTCCTATATTTCTTTTGATATTTTTTAAAATGTTCCAATTCTGTTTTTTTACGTTTGTGCTGCCTATATTTTTTTTCAGCTGGTATCTCTTTTGGGTATACACAACATATGGCTGTGCAGTTAAAAATTTGCTGTATTTGGAAATTTTTTTAGTTTCGGATGATTTTGCTAAAATGATTTGTTTTTTAGTATATTCAAAATTGCCCCCGTCTCCACCACATCAAAAAAAATCCTTAAGCCACCGTTTTGTCCCTATTGGTATAAAAGATTTGGATATAAATTCCCCACTGTTTTGCCTTTTTTTGGGGGAGAACCAAACCTCTGCCCAAATTTTATCTAATAAATGGGGTCTTGGCGTAAAAAGCCTAAATTTTTTTTAGAACAGATTTTTATTTTTGGAAAAATTTGCTATACCCCGTGGTAAAAAAAGGCCTTTTGTTCTTTTAATTTTCTTTTTATTTTGACACATTTAGTAATGGGATTGTGATTTTAATTTAACCTTATTTTTGGCCCCTTTAAGTTTTTCTTAGTTACCCCTTTGGGGCAATCTTTTATCAAATTTTTTTTTCTGCCCCATAATAATCTGAATCCAAAGTGCATTTACGTTTAGCTCTCAGATACTCTCCATAGGGAATTGCTTCTATGGTTTTGGGTGGATGGCAGCTATTAGCCTTAAGGATGATATTACCAGCCCCTGGTTTACAGTACTGGGTGGTAACAACACATCCCATTTGTATGTTGCCCTTAAGGAGAATATCTAAAAATGGTAAGCTTTCCTTACTCCAGTTGCATGTAAATTGGAGATTGCATGTATTAGAATTTATATACTCCATGAAAGGTTGTATGAGCGCTACATCTCGACCCAATATTAGCAAGAGGTCATCGATATAGCGCCCATACCATAGGATACAGTCCAAGAAAGGGTTATCCTGACTTTATATGGCATGGTGCTCCCACCATGCCATAAATAGGTTGGGCAGGGAAGGGGACGAGGTAGCACCCATAGGAGCGCCAATTAGTTGTAAATAAAACTCATTAGAGAATTTGAAATAATTATTCTTGAGCAGATATTCTATTGCCATAATAATAAACATTTGTTTTTCCTCACTATATTTACTGTCATTTTTAAGAAAAAATGACACAGCTACAATAACCAGGTCATGTGGTAGGCTAGAATATAAGCTGACCACATCACACCCTAACCAGGTGTATTCTTCCTGCCATTTTTTATTTGTCATGGCCTTAAGAACTTCTTTAGAGTCTTTTATATACCCCGGTCTGCTGCGTACAAGGGGTTGCAGGTGTCTGTCTACCCAGGTGCTGAGTCGCTCACCCAGGGAGCCATTGCCCGATATGATTGGTCTAAGATTGGGGGGAAAAATACCCTTATGTATCTTTGGGGAAACCATAAAAAATAGGTATTATTGGGTCATTTACCATTAAATATTGTTTTTGTTTTGTTGTTATGGCCCCCAAGCTTTCACCTTCCTCTAATAATTTTTCAAGTTCTGATTTCAAATCTTTTGTAGGATCTTCTTTTAATTTTCGATATGTTTTGTTATCTTGTATGATGTTATTAACTTGTTTTATATATAGGGCTTTGTCCATTAGGACTGTGGCTCCCCCCTTGTCGGCTTTTTTTATAATGAGGTTATTGTTCTCTTTAAGTTTTTTTAAAGCTGTTACTTGACTCCACGTTAGATTACCATATTTTTTCTTTATATTATTCTTTTCATTTTTCTTTTGTAGTGCTACCAAGTCCCTCTCCATAGTATTTTGGAAAATTTCCAATGCTGGTACCCTGGCTTTAGTGGGATAAAAACCCGGATTAGGTTTAATGGTTTAATGGTCATACTGTGGTCCAGGACAGGTATACTCAATGTCCATTTCAACTAAAATGGTGGTTCAAAGACTCCTTTTCCCAGCACTTTTTAATCTGTGGGTCAGACAGGTTTAATGGTCATACTGCGGTACAGGACAGATATAGTTAATGTCCAGTTCAGCTAAATTGGTGTTTGAATGACACCTTTTTCCGGCACTTTTTAATCTGGGGTAATGCAGGTTTGGGGCTCATGCTGCGTTCCAGGACAGGGATAGTCAATGTCCAGTTCAAGTAAAATGATAGTTCAAATAATACTGCCTTCTGGTACTTTTAAATTTGTGGGTCATGAAGGTTTAAGGGTCATGCTGTGGTACAAGACAGGGATAGTGAATGGCCTGTGATTTTTTTTCTGTGGCTTTTATAACCTAAGTGTGTTGCCTAAGATGTAGCACGTATCCATTTGACTGTTGTGGATGTTAATTCCAGCTTCTCCATCCCTCTTTGGGTGTAAGAATGAAGGTGTTGTTCCTCTCCCATAGACTTTAATGGTCATCGGCGATAATCTATTATCAACTATCGGAAATCGTCTTGATAATTGCCGATATCGACTATCGACCCGATGACGATAGTCAGTGTAATCGCTCATCACTACTTGTAAGGGACCGGTCAGGGACACACACCAAGACAGAGACACATGAGGCCGTGACACTGGTCCCAGCCTCTGTCCCTGCCTTTTGGGGAACCCACCTCCTTAATAGGCCGGCCCCAACCGGAAGACTAGCGACTACACTGAGCAAAGTATAAGACAGACAAGGACAAACAAACACAAAACAAGTAAGCTTAGTCAGGAGGTCCAAGTCAGTAATGGAACGGGCAGCGAGGTACAAAAATGTGCGACGAAGGGGTAAACGGAGTCCATGCAAAAGGTCAATACCGGTCAGGCGCAGCAGTACAAAATCACTAGGAGAGAGAATGGTCAGTAGCACAACAGGGTCAGATAAGAGAAAGGAAAGCAGAAAGGAAACGCTAGCTACAGGCAAAAATACCTCTATTGCAGGTAAAGATGGAAGTTAAATGAACCTTTCAATAGGGAACCAAAGAAGGCAGAATTGAGGCCATAGGTGGAAAGAATAGTCTCCAAAAAAAAAAAAACGCTAACCCCTGGTGAAGCCAGTTTAGCTGGTGAAACATGTTGGGGAGGTCAAGCAAGACGTTTTAAATTGTGATTTCTAACCTCTGTCTACAAGTGTCACCCGCTGCATAGGGTGTCACAAGGAAGCCTTATATGTTTTAGGTCCATTAGATTAGGGACGACTGCCCAAGTAGGAGGCTTGGGATCCCTTACTGGAGTTAGTAAATTGCTGTATATATAAGGCTTTCCTGTTAATAGGTGGTGTTCCATCAGACTTGATAATAGAAAAGGAGCTATTCCTTCCTTCAGAAATAGAAAGGGTTAAATGGTGAGGTTAGAAATCAGGTTTTTAAATAGTGTGTATAGAGGTTAAGAGTTATACATAATAAAAGTTACTTTTTAGTGTTTTATAGATAGAGAACTGATAGGGTTTAAGTTTGCCTATGGCAAAATAGTAAATATAGGTGGAAAGAAATACAAGACCGATAGGAACAGAAGGTTGACCATCAAAAGGAGAAAACCATTAACTCAAAGAGTGCTGGAGGATTCATGGCCAGGGCGTTGGCCAGGAATCAATCAAGCAAACAGTGAGGAGAACACAGTTCCCACTAGTGAATACAATTCCAAACATCATGTAAGAAACCAGGGCTTCCGTCGCAACGGCCGTGGCCGGCGACCAGAGCCCAAAGCTGGGGCTCTGTCAGGCATGATCATGACAACCTTAGGATAAAAACTGGTGTTGTGTGAACAACTTAAATAGTGTAAAATGCCTTGACCACCAGAAGGGAAAACATCATAAAAAATTTTCAGCAAAAAAAGGTTCAAACTGCCGACCATTTGGCCAAAAAAATAAGCAAGTGTACAAAAGAATTACCAGCCATCGCTTTCACACTCTTTTATATTTGTTTTATTGACAGTTAAATGACTGTATTTCTGTAAATGGGCTTACTGTGAAATAAATGCTTTATACCTTACTGATGCTTTGATTAGATGCCCATTACTTATACATTATTTATATGCTAAGCAAACAAACAGATGAACAAGGCTTTCAGGAAAGCTCTCGGCCCTCCGAAAGACTCAATTCACTTAGGTAAACAATGACATATAATTATCCCGTGTGAAGTATTACATTTGATGAATGATTTTACGTTCTAGTACAAGTGCAGGGTATCTCAAAGGCACAACAGATATAAGTCTTCATTGTCGCCAGCCTCTCTAAGTCATTTCATCAACAGACGGAACCTGCTGGGATTCCCCATAGGAAAAGGGGGTTGATGAAAAGAACCACAACATAACAGCATAGTCTTTTATGAGCACAGATCAAACTCAACATTAAAACAAAGAAAACATAACTGCTCTGAATAAAAAAAAAAACTAACATCAATCTCCCCCTCAAAAGCAACAAACTAATTACACTTTGCAGCCTGAGTGCTCGAGATATAAGAGCAATAGCTGGAATTTTAGATTTCCTAGGGCTGTACAGATTACAGTGTTGTATGGTAGTCAGTGGTTTGCTGAGCAACAAGAAATTCTAAAGGTTGTTTGTTGACAGAGTGCTGACTGATTCTAGTAGCAACAAACATAATATGAATCTGGGTTCGAAGCTATGTGGTTATGCAATCGAGAAGATTCCTGAATAGATTGGATCTATTTTAAATACAATATACAATAAACAATATGATCAGATTTTTGTCTGCAATCTAGAAAACTTGCAAAGTGCTTAAATGCAACCTGTCACATAAATTAAGCCCCCTTGCTGAGGACAGCACAAGCTAGTGACAAACATGCTGTTTCCAGCGCTGTGTCCCTTATTCTGTAAGATGCTGTAATTTTAGGGGATTTAATGCTCAAATCTTATTCATGAGCAGGTGTTAGCCCCGCCCACCAAAGGCTAGCCCCACCCACCTGGCAGTTATTCACATGTTTCTACATATTCAAACTAATAGGTTTATCAGTTGAGGTGGGCAGGGCTAGCCTCAGGTGGGCGGGGTATGAAAAAAAAACAGATTCTTTCATGACTCTTTTCTGGCTGAAAACTGCAGATTTGAGCACTAAATACTCAAAAACTACAGCATGTTACAGAATAAGGGACTCAGCGCTGGAAACAACAGGTCTGTCACTAGCTTGTGCTGTCCTCAGCCAGGGGGGGGTATTATCTATGTGACAGGTTCTCTTCAAATGGCATATTTCCATCACACTGATTATTAGCTCTAAACATGTAGGTAAACGTAAAAATGGAGATTTCTACCAAATGCAGAGCTTTTCTGATTTTGCTTGATTTTAAAGTCTGAGCAGTTCTTACCTCCTACTTGTTTATACAAGCTTCTCTAGTTACTGACCATCTCTCTGTTCTAGCAGTGACCAGGATGGGGATATCAGTCTCTGCTGTTTCATATTAGCAGCACAGGAGCTTGTATATTTTTTGATTTCTGACAAATATTAACCCTTTAGAGCTCTGTAGCCTTCTGTCCAGCTGTTAAAAATCCACCATCACCAAAGTAACTCTAAAAGACTCAGCTAGGGATAGCGGAGCTAAAATGTTAGTCACTGCTGTAGAGTTACCCACAACCTGACCAGGAAGTGGAGGCCTGAAGCTATGGGATCTGTATTTTGGACCCTAAACAGACCCAGACACACATCTAGCAATGACAGTGTGATTTTACATTGCTTGCAATATAAAACACGCATCGGCGTTCAGACGAGTGATCGCCGATGCGCTTTTACTTTCGTCTTTCGGATCCGTTCAAAGAATTGACATGTCAATTCTTGATCCAAAAGATGCAGCAGGCGACCTATTTAAAACTATTGGGTGCAATCCTGCTGCAGCAAAAATGCATCCAAACACGCACCTGCATGTTGGATCCGTGTTGGATGCATGTTGGATGTGTTTTGGATCCGATTGATGCAGCGTTTTTGGATGCAATTTTGGATCTGAAACGGACCCAAAACATACCCTAATTGTGAAGTGAAGCCAGATGGAAAATCTCTTTAAAAGCATGAAGTAATTGTGGGTTAGTTTGTGTTGTACATAGAAAGGGGCTATCTGTGTTCTGAATTGCTGTTGAATAGCTTCTTCAAATATAAGTTCAATATAGAAAAAAAAGTCAAAACTTCATTATATGGGCAGTGATAAAAAAAACACTATTGGGCACACTTTGGTGAGGTGTACAAGGAGGTGCGATACGCTTAAGTATTTTATAGAATTACAGTTGGGCAAACTTTTTCATGCCCAGTTGATAGATTCCATAGCAGTACAGATATAGCAATAGCAAACAAGGCATTCAAACTTGTGGCACAGAAGTTTATCCAAATGTTTTTAATGCTTTTCAATGGCTTCTACGATAAAAAACAAACAAAACTGTTGGTGCCCTTCCATTAAAGAAAGAAAAACAAAACAGTCACTGAAATAACTTGAAACTGTCAAAACTAATAATAAATTTAAATTTACTGAAGATCAGCTGATGAAAATTAGACATTGTGTTTCAATTGTGGTTCAATAAAAAAAAAAAAATAAACTAGCTTGGACAATATTGATGATACCCCTAGAAAATAGTTTAACCATAGGGACATGTGAAACTAAGAAGTGTCCGATAATTAGCATCACAGCTGTCTTCAATCAGTCTCAGTATTTTCAGAGTGAAAGTAAATACTGTGCTGTTTGGTGTCGTGGTGTGTACCACAATGAACATGGACCAAAAAGAGGAGAGAAAGTTGTCTTAAAAAGAAAATGAAAGATAAATATGTTAAATGGTAAAGACTACAAGACCATCTCCAAACAACTTGATGTTCCTGCTACCGCAGTTTTACATTTTATTCAGAAGTTAAAGGTCTATTGGATTGTAGACAACATCCCTGGAGGAGACCACAAGAGGAAATTTGATGACAAATTGAAGAGACCAATAACAACTTCAAAAGAGTTTAGAGGTGAACTGCAAGGTCAAGGCACATCAGAGTCAGATCACACTTTCCATCAATGCCTTTGCTAAAGTGGACTTTAAGGGGTTGTCTCACTACAAAGATTAACTTTTATCTTGTTGGGACAGGTGATTATGACTTTTTCCAATTATATGTCTCCTTTGATTTTTCACTGGTAAGGAGATAAAAGAAATTTTATCTGCTCTGAGTACACACAGGTTTCTCTAGGTTACCAACCTGCTCTCCCTGCTCTTTCTCTTATCTGATAGCAGGGAGTGATGTCAAAACAGGTCAGCACATAGGATTCCAGCAGCATGAGAACAGAGTGTGCAGTGATTGCTTCAAAAAATGTGCAACAAAATAAAAAATTAACGGAACCGTCATTTTTTTCCAGACAACTTGTATTTGTTTTTCAAAGTTTTTGGTTGAAGTCCGATTTTCATTAGTTTCATTAAACGTAATTTGTTTTATAATTTTTGTTAGTTTAAAATTATTTCAGGGACCAGTATGGGCTTTTGTTTCTTTAACAGAAGGGTACCAACAGTTTAACCAACATCTATATCTCGCTGCAGTAAGTAATCTATGCCAAATAATCTTTGCTACACTACCTTTAAAAAGTTTGGGGTCACTTAGAAATGTCTTTATTTTTTAAATAAAAGCACAGTTCTTTTCAACGAAACTAACATTAAATGAATCAGAAATACACTCTGTACATTGTTAATGTGGTAAATGGCTATTCTAGCTGCAAACATCTGGTTGTTAATGCAATTTTCTACATAGGTGTATTTGAGGCCCATGTCCAATAAAACCATCACTCAGTGTTCTAATGGTACATTGCGTTTGCTAACTGTGTAAGAAAGCTATTGGACATTTTGAACACCCTTGAAAACCCTTGTGCAAGTATGTTAGCACAGCTGAAAACAGTTTTGCTGATTAGAGAAGCTATAAAACTGACCTTCCTTTGAGCTAGTTGAGAATCTGGAGCATTACATTTGTTGGTTCGATTAAACTCGCAAAATGGCCAGAAAAAGAGAACTTTCATGTGAAACTCGACAGTCTATTCTTGTTCTGAGAGATGAAGGCTATTTCATGCAAGAAATTGCCAAGAAACTGAAGATTTCCTACAACAGTGTGTATTACTCCCTTCAGAGGAGAGCACAAACAGGCTCTAGCCAGAGTAGAAAGAGAAGTGGGAGGCCCCGCTGCACAACTGAGCAACAAGGCAAGCACATTAGAGTCTCTAGTTTGAGAAATCGATGCCTCACAGGTCCTCAACTGGCAGCTTCATTAAATAGTACCTGCAAAACGCCAGTGTCAATGTCTACAGTGAAGAGGCGACTCCGGGATGCTGGCCTTCAGGGCAGAGTGGCAAAGAAAAAGCCATATCTGAGACTGGCTAATAAAAAGAAAAGATTAATATGGGAAAAAGAACACAGACATTGGAAAGAGGAAGATTGGAAAAAAGTGTTATGGACAGAGAAATCTAAGTTTGAGGTGTTTGGATCACACAGAAGACCATTTGTGAGACACAGAACAACTGAAAAGATGCTGGAAGAGTGCCTGACGCCACCTGTCAAGCATGGTGGAGGTAATGTGATGCTCTGGGGTTGCTTTGCTGCTGGTAAAGCAGGAGACTTGTACAAGGTAAAAGGGATTTTGAATAAGGAAGGCTATCACTCCATTTTGCAACATCATGCCATACCCTGTGGACAGCGCTTAATTGGAGCGCTTGATTTCATCCTGCAACAGGACAATGACCAAAGCAACCTCCAAATTATGCAAGGACTCTTTAGGGAATAAGCCGGCAGCTGGTATTCTATCTGTAATGGAGTGGCCAGTGCAGTCACCAGATCTCAACCACATTGAGCTGTTGTGGGAGCAGCTTGACTGTATGGTACGTAGAAAGTGCCCATAAAGCCAATCCAACTTGTGGGAGGGGCTTCTGGTAGCATGGGGTGATATTTCTCCAGATGACCTCAGCAAATTAACAGCTAGAATGCCAAAGGTCTGCAATGCTGGAATTGCTGCAAAGGGAGCATTCTTTGACAAAAGCAAAGTTTGAAGTAGAAAATTATTATTTCATGTAAATATCTTTATTTCTAACCTTGTCAATGTCTGGACGATATTTCTATTCATTTTGCAACACATTTGATAAAAGTATGAGTTTTCAGGGAAAACACTAAATTGTCTGGGTGACCCCAAACTTTTGAACGGTATTGTATATCCATCAGTTTCCAAAAGCTGAATCCTCATGCAGCACTTCTCCCACAGATACAGGCACAAGCTTTTTTAAGCAGACCAATTATTATTTTACAGCATTTTCGCGCACATTCCGTGCACTCTGTCAGGTTGAGTACTAGCTGCTTCAATGATTTTTTCTTGAATTGACAAAGACATTTCAAAATGAAGGTTAGAAAGATAATACATCCTATAAATCAGGTTGAAACACATGAAATAGTCCTTTTATTCCATTCAGTTTCCAGTTCTGTTTCCCTGAATGACATTTGTCCTGGTATTTTTATTTTTTTATTTTGATAATAATAACAGTTCTTTTTTTTACTATTTTGTTTTCTTTTTACAGCATCTGTGGGGTTAGGGTATGTTCACACGGCTTATTTTCATGCGTAATTGCGGCACGCATTTCACCGCGTATTGCGCTTTATACGCGGCAAAATGGGCGCCGCAATTACGGTAATTCATGGCTTTGGAGAGTAGTGACACTTCAATTGTTCATAGCGCTCATGCCCCCCCCCCCCCATGCTTTGAAAGTATGCGCTTGTCAGCGCACTATTTAAAAACCTGATTTCTAACCTCACCATTTAACCCTTTCTACTTCTGAAGGAAGGAATAGCTCCTTTGCTATTATCAAATCTGGTGGAGCACCACCCATTTACAGGAAAGCCTTATATATACAGCAATTTACTAACTCCAGTAAGGGATCCCAAGCCTCCTACTTGGGCAGTCGTCCCTAATCTAATGGACACAAAACAAATAAGGCCCCTTTGTGACACCCTCTGCAGCGGGTGACACTTGTAGACAAAGTTGAGAAACCACAGTTTAAAACGTAATCCCTGACCTCCCCAACATATTTCACCAGCTAGCCTGGCTTCATCAGGGATTAGAGGTCCGGTCCTATGTCTTTTAATTTGTTTTACAACATTTGGGGGCTTACAAACGTAGTAGCAATTTTTTCACATTTTCAAGAAAATTTGCAATACATTTTTTTAGGGATCAGTACAGTTCTGACGTGGCTTTCACTGACCTGTATGTTATACATCCCCCTTTTTTACTCCAAATAAGAAAATGCACCCCTTTAAGTATTCAAGAAAGCATTTAGAAGGATTTTTAATTATTATCTATTAGTTACGGAAACACAGTAGAGGATAACAGGGAAACACAACTCAGTATTGATTTTCCTAATTCTGCCAATTTTAGAGATATCCCATATGTGGTCCTAGTGCGCAATTTGACAACAAGCCTCAGAAAAAGAGGCTTCATCAGGGGTTAGAGGTCCGGTCCTTTAACCCCTGATGAAGCCAGGCTAGCTGGTGAAACATGTTGGGGAGGTCAGGCATGACGTTTTAAATTGTGATTTCTCACCTCTGTCTACAAGTGTCACCCGCTGCAGAGGGTGTCACAAGGGGGCCTTATTTGTTTTGTGTCCATTAGATTAGGGACGACTGCCCAAATAGGAGGCTTGGGATCCTTTACTGGAGTTAGTAAATTGCTGTATATATAAGGCTTTCCTGTTAACGGGTGGTGCTCCACCAGACTTGATAATAGAAAAGGAGCTATTCCTTCCTTCAGAAGTAGAAAGGGTTAAATGGTGAGGTTAGAAATCAGGTTTTTAAATAGTGTGTATAGAGGTTAAGAGTTACGTTTTAGTGTTTTATAGATAGAGAACTGATAGAGTTTAAGTTTGCATATGGCAAAATAGTAAATATAGCAAGTTCAGTTTTAGCGCAATAAGCACGACAGTAGAGGTGCCTTGTATACTTTGTAATAGTGAGATCACCGATGTGCATGCAAGCACCATACAATGCACATTCTGCAAGTCTGGAATAGTGGCCCAAAAAGGGTAAAGAAGCTTTGACTTTATCATAAGAAGCATTGGCTCGAGTTTACAAAAAAAGTATGAAACATGGACAGTAGAAGATTGAAAATGTGTGATTTTCAGCAATGAGATGAAAGTCACTAGACTGGACTTTGTTGCGTGCAAATGGATCTGGAAGAATCAAGGGAAAAGGGTGTTGATGGATGGAGAAATTGAAGAAACTGTCAAGTTTTGTGGAGGAAACATGATCAAATGGGGCTATTTCACAGCCAAAGGCATTGGATACTTGACCAGGATCAATATTGATCTCAATGCTGAGCCATATGTGAGTGCCCTACAAGATAAGTTACTTCATACTCTCGAGTACTATAGGTATTAAAAAGATGACATATTGTTCCAGCAGGACAACAACTCGCAGCATACATTGAGCTCGGTGAAGAAATGGTTCAATGACAATGAAGTAGAGTTCCTGGATTGGCCTATACAGTCCCCAGACATCAACCCAATCAAACACTTGTGGGTAGAATTGAGGAAAAAGTTGTATTTGTACCCAATTCCAGTCTGCACCAACATTGGGAACATGTAGAAGAGACCTGGGATGAGATTTTGGTTGAGACATGCTTGAAGCTGAACAAGAGCCTAGAAGGATTCAGGCAGTGCTGAAAGCCAAAAGTGGATTTACAAAATGCTAACCAAATCATAAAACTTGAACTTAATATTTTTAGGAGTAAAACAGTAACAATGCAGCTACATGACAAGAATCTACATTTGCTTAAAGGGGTTGTCTCATTACAAAGATTAGCTTTCAACACGTTGGGATCACTAAATGAAGACGTTTTCCAAATATATTGCATTGTTCATTTTTTAGTTTTGTTAAGGAGCTACAAGTGATTTTATCACCTTCTGTGCTCTCTCTGGTTCCCCAAGTGACTGACCTGTGTCCTCCCCCCGCCTTACTGTTTGTTCTTGGGAGTAACATCATCACACAGGTCATGTCAGCTCACAACTTTGGACAGTGAGAGCTTGTTTGTTATCTGATCTTTCAGACAAAAGCCAGTAATTACTGCTATTTACATAAACTCAGAAGCTTACCTGGTCCTGACAGCATGAGATTTATCTAATGAGCAGAAGTCTGAATAGACAGAGCTCATATGCTAATTACAGACAGCTTGACCAGGAAGTGACAGAGCAAAGCAGCATTATTTCATTCATGCATCCTATGAAACTTTGCGATGAGACAACCCCTTTACGCTAAATAGTTGCAAGTCAAAATGATGTATGAGATAGCCAGAAAGATTGTCTATAAAATGGCTTTAGTCTCATGTTCAAAGCTGTAGTGGATGGTGAGATATGGAGCCTAAAAATCCAAATTTCAAGACATGGTTACCCTTTTGGCACTGTATAACCAAAAGGCTCCACATGCAAACTCCAACAATTATGAATTATGTAGTTGTCACTTATTGATCTATACTATTGTATGCAATTATTTGGATTGTCACATATACACATTTTTTTATATATAGCAATATGTGTTTGTATTTATATTGATAAACATAGTTGATTCATATTATTATGACCACTTCCTTCTTTAGATAGCATGTCATGAAATGATCTGTTCAAGTCAGAAAAATAAGTAATAAAATGCTAAAAAATTGTTTTATATATTTTGTTTTCTTAGCTACTGCTCCCAACTCATGATGTGATGCATAGGCTATACTGTCAATTTATGACTGGGGATCTGAGACACTAACAAATCCTGATGACCACAAATCTCTGTAATCTTCCCAATTCCCTATAGTTCTTTTCCCCCTTAAACTAAGACCATCCGTATTTGCTTGAAAGGAGCTGTTCTGAATTCTCCCAGGTGTATGGGTGGTTGGTGAGCCACTTTTCAGAGAATGACTGTGGATGGTTTCTTCACAGAGAAGGTAGGAACAGTTTTTCAGTTTATCGGCCTTCCTGATCATTGTTTATAAAGCACTGAATGTGCACTTTATGAACATATTAGCTGAAAACCTTCCGGCTTCCTCCTTACCAGCATGGGTGGTAATGTGACCACCGGGGCTCAGTAGTTACAGATATTGCTTGGTTTTATCAGTATAAAATATAATAAACCTTATTTAAATTATTCTAAAAACTTTACTTCCCTCTTATGATAGCCACACAATAAATAACAATAGGATATCATCTAAAATAATGTATAACAGAAATATGCAGGTAAACAAGATAGTAGGTTCATAAGGGGAATGAGGTAGATGCTTTTAACTAGTTTGAGAGGATTCGAGATATGAGACGCCAATGATGACTTGGCTCCCACAGCTTTCCCCTGATGAACCTATAAGTTATAAGTGTAATGTGTCGGGAGCTGAGAGCTTGTCTCTGGTTGGAGGACCTGGTTACCTACTTGAATATCCTAAAAGGGTAATATCAGGGTTTGTGAGGGACAGTCATCTGGAACCCTTTTTTGCGGTGATGACCGTTATTTTTTCAGGATCATTAAAAGGGATTGGATGGTCTTCTGAAAGAATTATTGTTCCTCTAAAGGAATTTTCTAGCATTGAGAATGTCATCTCACTGAAGGGGCAATAGTCCAGTGATTAAATATTATCTTGCTTACCTGTATATTTCTGTTATATATTACTGTATATTATTCTGGAATTAAGAGGTCCTAGATATTATTCTATTTTCTATTGTTTGGCTGTCATATGGGGTATTGCAGTTTTTATTTAAATAAAGTTCATTATATTTTATATTGGGGAATTTTTTTCTGTGATTTTATGTATACCATAATATTGGATTAATCTCCCTTGTTAGTGAGTTGTTCTTATCAGACCCAGATCAGCTCTGCAGTAAGGACCGGGGGTTGTATTTCCTCTTTAACCCCTTCCCAACATGGGACGTATGCATACGTCCTGGCGATCATGCGGGCTTACAGGCGAGCACCGCACGATCGGGACATGGGACCAGTGGTAAATTACCGCTGGCCTCATGCCGCATCACCCACGGCCTGAGTGAGCTCCGGCCATGGGTGTTTAACCCCTTAACGCCGTCGATCAATTAAGATCGTCGGAGCTAAGTCGCAGGCAGGAGGAGGGTGCCCTTCCTGCCTACTCCCGGCGCGCTGCTGCACTACAGTGCGGCAGCGATCGCTTACCCGATGGCCCCGGGAAGTGAAAGTCACTTCCTGGGGCCGTCTGTGACATCAACATGCCAACAATGCATTGTGGGTATGGTGACTGACAGTTGTCATGGCGACCAGTACACAGCAGCAATGCTGTGTACTGGCCTGCCTTGTAACAGCAATCTGAAGATTGCTGTTACAAATCCCCTATGGGAAAAAGTAAAAAAAAAACGAGTCAACAAGTCTAAAAAAGTAAAAAAAGTGAAAAAAAGTAAAACACAAACAAAACCTAAAATAAAAACATGTACATCGTCCTTTT
>JAODAL010041848.1:0-35452 GCA_025379985.1 Phyllomedusa bahiana
TGATGGGGGAGTATTCCCAGCGGGGCCCCAGGTTACAGATCTAATAATAAACACAAAAAGCTGATGATAAGATCCAGCAAGGGTTGATGTCACCATCCTGGCCAGGGCCGCTAGAGAAAAAAGGGCTATTCAGCAGCTCGGGAACTTTCTGTAAACAAGTAGGGGATAATAACTGCTCTAACTCTGAAAGGAAGCAAAATCAGAACAGCAATATTTGGTAATAGTCTATATTTACCTACATGTTAAACCCCTTAACCCACCATGACCTATTGGTACGTCATTGCAGTGTTAAGTGAAATAAGTGCATTCACTTGCTGCTACAGGTGACACCCGCCACTAACAGCAGACATCAGAGTCAATTCTGATCTCTGCTGTTGAACCGCGGTGTCTAAGTGAATGAGAAACCATACGCAGCAATCTCGCAATTGGCACCTTCGTGGTGAGATCGTGTGGTGCTGATCGTTAAATATGATGGCTGGAAGCCTTGTGAAGACTTCCATTGCTCCCATGTCTGCGATTCTTACACTTCCTGCCCCAGGCAGAAAGTTCTGGAACCACCATCTTTGTACACCCCTCTGCATTGTTTATACAATGCAATAGTGTGTACTTACTATCGAGCCCCCTAGTGGGGACTCGATATGACTATGAGAAATAAAAAGAAAAAGTTTTAAAGTATGTATATATATAAAAAATTAAAGCACACCCCTTTTGCCATTTTACAAAATTAAAAAAAAATATTTACACATAATTGGTATCACCACATCCATAAAAGCGCAAGAGCAAAAATAACATCCTTACTCCCATACGCTAGACACTGTAGAAGAAAAAAAAATCCAAATGCCAAAATTGCGGGGTTTTTGGTCATTTCACATTCCCTAAAAATGTAAATAAAAGTGATCAAAAAAGTAGCATCTATCTCAAAATGGTAAAGTGCATTTCAGCTTAAAAAAATGCACTCTTACTCCGGTCTGTTGGTGGAAGTACAAAAAAGTTAGTGGCCATAGATATTGCGCTGCAGCGCAAACTTAAAGAATAAAAGGTGCTTGAATTTTTTTACGGTACTATAATATAATGAACACCCTAAATATTTGGTATTGCCGGAATCGCATCATCCTGCAGAATCAGATAACACATAATTTATTCCGAGGAGTGAACGCCTTAAAAACAGTATTCCAATTTGACTGGGCCATTGCAGAAATGCCTTAAAAAGAAAACAAGCATGGCATGAATACGTTTTTTCACATTTTGTTCCACTTTAAATATTTTTGCAGTTTCCCATTGGAATACCTTTCGGCAAGATCTTAAATTGGTGTTTCAAGTTTCTGCTTTCCTGGATTCTGGTTCTGCTGGAAATTTCATTAATTCGTCTTTGATCACCAGATTTCGTCTTCCTGTGATTTCTCTTACCAAACCTCTGGTCATTTCTTCCATTAATGAAGAACTCTTAAATGGCACCATACTGTATGGTACTGAACCTCTGTCACTTCAGATTGGCACACTCCACAAAGAGATGATCTCATTCTTTGTGATGCCGCCTTCTACCTTTGCACTTCTCCTGGGTCTCCTGTCTCTCATGCCTCTTTGTTTGGTACAACCCGTTTCTCCATCTCTACCCAAAATCCCACTTCCGGGCCTTCCGACTCCGTATCAAGAGGTTGCGGACATCTTCAATGAGACTCTTCCACCTCATCAGACCTATAACTGCCCAATAGATCTTATACCTGGCATGATGACTTCTTGAGGTAGAGTGTTCTCCTTGTCTGTGCCCGAAACCCAAGATATATCAGCCTAGTTCAAAGAAGATTTGCAAAAGGGCTTTATCAGCAAGTCGTCTTCTGTTGCCGGTGGTGGGTTTTTCTTTGTAGAAAAGAAGGATGGATATCGTCATCCTTACATCCACTATCGGGGCTTACATAAGATCACTGTCAAGAACTGGTATCCGTTAGCCCTGATATCTAAGCTCTTTGACAATCTATATGTAGCCAGAATCTTCACTAAACTCGAGTTGCATGGAGCCTACAACCTGATCCGTATCTGGGAAGGCGTTGACTGAAAGATTACCTTCAACGGCCATGATAGACATTTCAAGTATCTTGTGATGCCCTTTGGCCTCTTCAATGCTTCAGCCATCATCCAGGACTTTGTCAATAAGATCTTCTGAGACCTCCTATATGTTTGTGTCGTAGTATATCTATATAACATCTTGATCTTTTCTCTTGATCTCAAGTCTCATTGTGACCATGTGTGCCTGGTTCTAAGACATTTATGGGCCAATCACCTCTATGCAACTGGAGAAATGTGTTTTTAAATAGACCAGCCTACCGTTCCTGGGTTAAATACTCTCTGATAGAGGTCTGCAAACGGATCCTGCAAAATTGTCTTCTGTTCCTCAATGGTTGCGACCTGTAGGACATCGGGTGATCCAGCGCAAAATGGGGTTTGCAAATTATTGCTGTCAATTTATTATCAGCCTATCTACTCTGACAGCCCCCATAGGGGATATGTTTTTTACTCAAAAGCCATTAGCCCTGCAGAAAGAAATTATACCATTGGGGAACAAGAATTGCGAGCCATTTAATTGGCATTAAAAGAGTGGCTCCATCTTCTGAAAGGTGCTCATCATCCAGTGAATATCTTCACTGACCATAAGAATCTCCTCTACCTCCATAGTGAAAAAAAGGTTTTAAAACTCAGGCAAGGGTGGATTGGGGCACTCTTCTTCCCCTTCAAATTTAATTTTCTGCTGAAATTTTTGGCCCCCAGAAAAAAAACATGAATTCTTTTTGCCCCTTTCCCCTTTTCCCTTTGGGATTTTTGGCGGGCCTTGGACCCCCAACGCCTCAGTATTTAAATTGCTACAAAAACACTTATTGTGCAGCCCCATCAAAAACCCCCAAGATTTTTCCTGGGAAAAATCTTTGTTCTTGCTCCTTTAAAGGAAAAAAAATTTCTTAAATGGGATCCCCTCGTCCAAGTTTCCCAAAACCATGCGGGAAATTTAAAAAAAACCCCCCTTATTTTTTGTTTCTTCCCGGGCACAAATGGGGGCCAAATTTCCCCATTCAAAATGTCAAAGTTTTTGGGGGTTCTTGAAATGAACGGGGCTTTTCTAGAAGACTGGCTTATTTTCCCGCTCGACAACCAGGCGCAGCCCCCGTTCGCCCTTCGAAAATCCAAAGGAACGCCATTAAATCGGGGTGCATTACAGAGCCCCAAGGGGGCACTTTGAAAAGGGGCCGATTTTGGGGACTTTGCAGGAGGACGGGGGCCCTAAAACCTATTTGAAGCTATAATTTATAGTTTTGCTATGGCTTTTCTAGGCGCTTTTACTGCTGAAAAAAAAAAAACCCATTTTTAAAAGTGGTTATTTCGGACCCCGGGAAATTTTGCCCAAAGGGGCTAGAATGTGCCTGATTTATCCCCCAACTGAAAGAGGCGTTCAAAAATAAGGCAAAAATTCTAGGGTTTATTTTTAAGGCGATAAAATTTTGGCTTTTAAAAATCCCAAAATTTCATAAATGGGGGCCCCCCAAGTTCTTTTTTTCCCTTTTGGGCGCACTTTTAAATTTCTCATTTTAAAGGGCCCTCGGGAAATGCTTTTTTTCCTTTATTTTTTAGGGGACTTTCTTATGGTTTTTACCACACCCCTTTCTAAAAAACCCGTTTTTTTTGGGTAGTCACGATCTTTTTTTCCAAGATGTCCCATTTTGTGCCACTTCCAAAATTTCCCCCAAATTTTTTTAAACTCCCCCCCATTTCTTTAAAGCAAACATTTTCGCCTAACTTCCTCTTCATTTTTTTGTCAAACGGGGGGTTAAAATTTGGTTCTAAATTCGGGCATGTACTCTGTTCCCAACTACAATTTTTAAGTTGGATTTCCTTTCTATTGCTTACCACTCTCATTCCAATGGACTTTTTGAGAAGTGAATAAAATTTCTGGGGGACCTTTTTGTTTTTTCAACAAGCATTGGGTCTGACCTTTTTTCAAGGGGGTGAATTCTCATACAAAATTTTTGATTTGTTTTTTCTGGGGCTTCTCCTTTTTTTTTTGGTTTATGGGCCCGGGATGCCCCCCCTGGGTCTCCCCCCCCCTACCATTTCAGGGTTTTTCCTGTGTGAAGGCCCAGGTCCAAGACATTTCCAGCGTCGAAAGGATACCATAGGGTTTTTCCTCAAGGCATCCCGGGTGAAAAATAAGATACAAACAGATAGGGGAAACGAAGAACCCAAATTTTTGTATTCCCTCCTGGTGATAAAGGGGGTTTTTCCCGTTCGCCCAAATACTTCCCCCCCAAGATTTCCCCGCCTCAAGGGTTGGGTTTTTAAAATTCCTGGGTTCCCCCTTCCCCCGTTTAAAGCCACTTCCCCAAGATCTACAGATTCCCCTTTCTCCCTTTATGTGGATCCCAAATTCCTTCCACGTTCTCTTCAAAAACCATGGGGCCTTCCCCCCCCGCTCCCCCGCGCCCCCCTTCTCACTGTCTCTGGCTACCATCCTGTCCCCCAAAGAGCAGCAACGCAACCTCCATGCGGTGGGGCTCGGTAAAAAAATCAGGGGGCTTTGCAACTCCGCTCCCTGGAAAGGTTCAAAAAATTATCCTTTTTGTTTAATGGAAGGTCCCTTTTTGTTTCCCCATGACAAAAAGATTTCAACTTTGCAAAATTAAACTGTCCCCAAAAC
Source organism: Phyllomedusa bahiana (assembly GCA_025379985.1). Lineage (NCBI taxonomy): Eukaryota > Metazoa > Chordata > Amphibia > Anura > Hylidae > Phyllomedusa > Phyllomedusa bahiana. The sequence goes on from JAODAL010041848.1 coordinate 4,682, forward strand.
CCTTTTCTTTTCAGAAAAAAATGGTTTTTCTCCCTTTTCAACCCCTTTTCCAAAAAACTATACAGTACTGGGTTTATTTTTTTTAAATTTGGGCCAAATTTAAATTGGCAATTTTTAAAAAGCCAAAAAGAGGCTTTAATAAAATTTATAGCTTCTTGGGGTTTTTTCTGCAAAAAACTATGGCATTGCAAGTTTTTATCTTGAGAAAAAAATTTTTGGGGATGTCTTTCATTTGTTTGAAAAAAAGTTCCTTTTAAAATTTTCCAAGATTTGGGTAAAGGGAACCAAAAAATTGCTTTTTCCCGGGAAACATTGCTGATTTCTTTTCTCCTAGGGGCCTTTTATTATAGATGTTATATTACTCTAGAACCCCGCAAACTGCAAAAAAAACCCTTTCTTTTTATTTAGGGGGTCAAAATTTTTCTGATGATTTAATTTAATTGGCAATTAAACCCTTTGGCCCCCTGGTGATACTTTATCACTTTGTTCCTGTAAAAAACAGTTTAAATGTCCCCTTTAAATTTTTTTTACACGCCCCTTTTTTTGCATTTTGGGTTTTTTGTTAAAAAAATTTTAAAAACTGTTAATTTGTCATGTCCCTTTTTGTTAAACTGCTTTGTACCCAATTTTAAGGGCCCTTTTAAGGACCAGATTTTTTTTATTATGGGTTTTTTTCCCTAAAACTAGGGTACAAATTTTTTTCCCGGTCGCAAAAAAAAATGTTTTTTTAAAGGGGGGTGTCCCGTTTATTTTAAAATTTAAAAAATAAGTTAAAAGTGCCCAATGAAAAAAACCCTACTTAACTTCCTTTTTTAACCCCTCGGTTTTTTTTGGGTTTCTTGGGGTCTAATAAATTTAAACCCCTTTCCCAAAATTTTTAGGCAAAAACGTTGCTTCTTTTGGGGTCAAATTGGGTGATGTTTTTTATCCTAGGCATTTTATTAAACAGATGCTTTTACTACCAAACCACAAACTGCAAAAAAACCCTTTACTGTCACCGCAGTATCAATGTCAAACCTGCCTTCGATGGACCCCTGGTGAATACCCGGAGGTTACTCAGCTCTGCTCCTGGCCTGGTTTTCCCAAAAAGTTATTTCTCTCATCCCCTTTCTTGCGTCCCTTTTAATTTTTTTCCCGTTTTATGGCCCAATGGAAAAGGGGGCCACTATTTGTCGCTTATGTGGCTGCAGGCGTTCATTTTCCACCCCATTAAACCTTTAAAAGAAGTGAAAAAATCCCGGGAAAGGTGAAAAATTTTGGGGGGGCATATGACTGCTAAAAACCCAAAAAACAGGGGGGGTTTTGGGAGTTCCCCCGAAACAAGAATTAAACAAAATATAAAGGGCTCCACAAAATCTTTGTTGGGAAAAGAGAAAAATGTTTCTTTTTTTTTCTGCCCCTTTGCCCTTTTTTCTTTTATTTTTTTGTAAAAAACCCAGAACAACCCCTTTTTAAACAAGAAAGAACTGCAAGGAAAGAGTTTTTTTAAAAGGGGGAGTTTTTTTCCTTTTTATTTTTATAGCCCCATACCCCAAAAGGGCAAATTTTTACCAGAAAACAGAATTTCAGTTTCTTTTTACAGCAAAATCAAAAATTTTTTAACACTGATGACAAAAAACTTCAAATTTTTTGGAATTTTTAGGTCAACCTTTTTTTTAATTTTTAATCCTCCCAAAAAGTCTAAAAAAAGTTCAGGGTTGCTTGTGCCATTTTCCCCAGTCCCGAAAAAGGGCATTTTGGGGCAGCCCCCCGTATGCCGGTGTCTTAGGGGTTGCTGGAAAGGGTCAGGGTTTTTTCCCTTCAAAGGCAATTTAAAAATGTGCTTTTTAAACAAAACACTGTCTCGGTACTTAATGCCTTAAATTATCAAAGTCACTGGTTTAAAATTTGATTTTTTTCCCCTTTTTTATTTTTTCTTTCTGCGAAAACATTTTGACAGGCACCCAAAATTTTTGTAGCAAGGGCCTGAAAAGCACCCAAATCTTTTTCCCAAAAACACGACAAGATACAACTAGTGTGAAACCCCTTTTAACGGTATCCATGGCAAAAAGGCCCCCGGAAAGGAAAGAAAAATTTTCTAAAAAAACTTTTGAGTTTAAAAACCAAATTTTGATCTTTTTCAACCCCAAAAGGAAAAAAGAGACAAAGAAACTGTCTTTTGTAGCTTGGTTTCACTGGCACCCCTCCCTAAGGACCTTTTTCCCCACAAAAGGTCCATGGAATTTTTTAGGCCCTACTTTTTAAAGCTTTACAAAAAGGAAACAAATTAAGCTATTTATAACAAATTGGGATCACATTTCTTTAACTGTTTCATTAGGAAAAAAATAGGTTTAAATTTTTTAAAACAGGTTGTAGAAAAAAATTCTAAAAGGAAAAAAAATGCATTTCGGTGTGTAAACCCAAAAGGGGGGGGAGAATTTGGTTAAAAGGAAGGGGGCTGGGCCCCTTAGCCAATAAATTTTATTACCTTTAATGAGGTTAATTCACCCAATGGCAAAAAAAAAAGGGGAATGTTGAAAACTTTAAGTAAACCTTTTTCCCATTTCCACATCCTAAAAACTTTAAACCCCCCCCAAACTTTCTTTTTCTCTATTTTTAAATTCCCCCTTTTTAAAATTCTTATTAAAAAAACCCAAACTTTTTTCCTTTAAAATTTCAAATCTTTTGTTAAAAGTTTCCTTTTTCACTTCTCTAAAAATTTCTCCACCCTTTCATAAAAACCTCCGCCCAAAAATCTTTCCCCCTCTCCTTTAAAACCCTTTCTTCCAAAAACCCCCCCCACTAAAAAATTTTTTCCTAAAAATTTTTTATAATTAAAATTTTTTGACTACACCCCAATTCAACAAAATCTTTTTTTTGGCTTTTTTTCCTCCCCCACCCAAAAAACCCCCATTTTTACCTTCCAAATTTCTCCTTTTTTAAAATTCTTAAAATTTTTTCTTTTCCTTTTTTTCTTTTCACTTAAAAAAATTAATTTTTCCCCTTTAGAAAAAAATCTAAAAAAAAATCTTTCAGATGTTCCACAGGGGTAATGGGTAATCGGGTTTTAAAAAAAAAACAAATACCAATAACAAAACCAATATAAAATTTACTTTGGGCCCCCATGTATAAAAAACTGTCTAGCAGTAAGACTTTTTTTGTGCCCATAAAACCAAAATTATTTTTTTTAAAAGGCTGGAAAATTTGCTGAGCTCTGATGGGTGTTATGGAAATCAACAAAGACTTACCCCTAAAAAATTTTCATCATAAAGGGCCATTAGTTTTCCTATGACCCAAACGTGTTCGATTCAATAGATCCCCGTCACATCAGGCATACATAAATAGGTACCCAAAAAAATTTTTAAAAAAATTTTGCCCAAACTCGTGACAATCTGGGCACAGAAGGGCCCCCCCCCTTGCATTCGTCTTTTAGCTAACCCTTAAGGACAAACTTTTTTTTGGTTACACATTGTTTTTTCCCCTTCCCTTCCAAAGGGCCCTAACATTTTTATTTTTCTATTACAAAACCTGTGAGGGCTTTTATTTTGCGGGAAAAAAAAACTTTCTAAGATATAATTCACTTTCCAAGAATATCTGGGAAAACCCCAGAAAATTCTGGGGCAAAAAGTGGAAAAAAAAAATACTTGCACCAGTTTTTCGGGGTTCAATCTTTTGGGAAAAAAATTAAAAGTGTTTCTGTATTTTTTGCTTGATACAAATCCGGGGAATACCAAAAATGTACGTTTTTTGTTATTTTTTGGTACTGAAAAAAAATCCAAACTTTTTAAAATGTGTTAAATGATGGTTAAATTTTTGCATGGAACTGTACTTTTTTTTGATAATTTTGGGTTACGCAAATTTTTTTTATACTTTTTTCCAATTTTTTTGGGGGCAAAAAAATGAAAAAAAAAAACCATTTTGGTGTTTGCCATTCCATCACGGGGTTCACGTATGGGGATAGATGATGTTTATTTTAATAATTGGACTTTTACGGTGTGGTGATACCCAAATTTTGTAACTTTCTTTTTTTATTTTTTATTTGTAAAAACAAACGAGGGGGATTTTAACTTTTAATTTTTTTAATTTTTTTTTTATTTTTTAAAAAATTTTTTTTTTTTTTACTTTAATTTTGATTCCCATAGGGTGAAATTAAAACCACGGGGGCGTGTTTGGGTTTATCCCGCCTTTTTGCTTTTGTAATAAAATGCAATATGGGGGGGTACAAATTTGGTGTTTTTACTGTTTCGGGGGCAAAAAAGTAAAAACAAAAAAAACATAGTGGCAAGGGAAGCCTTCACAGGCTTCCACCCCCATGTTTAAGTAGTCGGGACCTGTATCCCCCCCCGGGAGGTCCTGATCGGGTGGGGGAACAATGTGCAGCGCCCTTTCCCATTCTTTTAAAATTTGAAAGCCGTGTCCGGTGCAGCGCCCTGAATTTTTTAAACACGCAAAAAAGGACCGGCTCCATTCTGCGCGTTTTTGGCACAATTAATACATGCAAATACATTCCCTACTGTATATTAAAAACCAAAAGGGGAAAAAAAAATTGAAAAGGGAAAGAAGGGGAATTCGCTGTACCCCCAAAAAGGGGGTTGGAACAAAGTAGCGGGATTTACAGTTTGGCCTGTTTATCACGACTTTTTGTGTTAATCTGCTCTCATCGTAAACAAAGGCCTTTGAAAAAAAATTGAAAAATAAAGAAACATGTTGCCAAAATAACACGGGGGGCCTTTAAACTGTTTTTTTTTGGGTTTTTGTTTCATTTTGTATAAGCCTTTAATCGGGGAAACCCAAAGCCTCCCCCTTCCTCAAGCCCACCCAAAAACCCCGTTTTAAAATTTGTGCGGTGGGAGACTCCCCCCATTTTTGGCCCCCCCCTGATCCCACTTACTTGCGATGACAGCCGGGTCAGTGGGTACAAAATAGCAGACGGGACGAGAAAATTTGGGGCCAAGGCAAAAGGATCAGGCATGGAACAATGGGGGTCAGCATAAACAGGCAAAAGGCCTTTCAGGGAAACAAAATATAACACACTCTGTAATTTTCCAAAAAACCCAAACAAAAAGAAAACCAACAAATGGCAGGTAGCAGAGGGAAGAGGTCACGGGATATAGATTTTAGTGCCGGGCAAAAAAACCAAAATTACCCAGGGCCCGGCCTTTTAGTTTTCACAGTGCCGGGCCCCCATCCCAAAACCCCCCCACCGCAGCAAAGGGCAGGGAGCGGGCGCGGGGAGAAAAATATAAAGGTGCGGGGGAAACTGGAGGAGCACAACCGATGAGAAGGGGAAAAAATTTCCCCTGTCCCCAGGGGGAGAAACTGTCTTTTAAAACTTATTCACAAAAATTTGCAGAAAAAATTAAAATTTATTTGGGCAGCACAATTAAATAATCCTCTAACCACTGGGGGAAGGTAGTCTGACTGACTTTCCAACGCCCTACCTTGAAAGTTTTAAAACTGGGGGGCAGGTTTCAATTAAATTTCAATGTCATACTTAATTTAAGATTTTTTAAATTTATGTTGAGCGATTGCTTTGGCCCTATCGAAACGGCGATAGTCATAGTCCCCAGCTATCGAAAAGGGTTTTTCGATAGTGAGCTTTAAATTAGGGAGCGATTAAAATTAAAAAGGGTCTATGGGAGACAACACCACCTTTTTTTATTACACCCAAACAAGGCGGAGAAGCTAAAATTTAAAAAGTCACAAAAACCTTTTCAATTCACCCTTGGTAAATTTATAAAATTTGGGGGCTTTTTTTTAAGATTTACAGGATGCTCGTCAATGAACAAAGCGGGGTGCCCCAAAGAAAAAAAAACACGTATCTGTTATTTTTTCGTATAATACACGGTTTTTTTTTTACCCCCTTTCAATTACCTGTGGTGACTATAAATTGCTTATTTAAGATTTATGGGGAAATGCTGCGTCAATGAACAATGCGGGGTGTGAAAAAGAAAAAAAAACCACGAAACGGGTTATTTTTTGGTATAATAAACAGTTTTTTTTTGCACCTTACAATTCCCCCCTGGGTAAATATAGAATTGCTGTTTTAATTTTTTAAACTTGGATGGGTGCTTTTAATGAACCAAAAACCCGGGTTTTCAAAAGCAAAAACCCCTTAAATGTTATTTTTTATTATAATAAAAGGTTTTTTTTTGCACCTTTCCCAAATTTACCTTGGAATATAGAATTGCGGGTTTTAAAAAATTTCCCTGGGGTGCCCGCCTTTAATGAACAATGCTTGGTGCGCAAAAGCAAAAAACACGAACTTTATGTTTTTTGGATGATACACGGAAAATTTTTGGCAACAAAAAAACCTGGCAAATACAAGATTGCCCGGATTGTAATTTAACTGCAAGGGGGATATATCAAAAATCACAGGGGAAAAAGGGGAAAAAAAAAAATTTAAAACACATTCGAAATGTATACCCGATAAAAAAAAGTGGATTTTTTCCTAACCAAAAAACCTGCCGTTACTAGAAATATGTTTATTTCCCAAATAATTCAGGCTGGCCCCCAAAATCCAAAATATTTTTAATACAAACAGTTAAAAATAAAGATATTCCCACTAAAAAGTCTACACTAAAATCTTGGTAACTTTATCCAGTGTTCTTTAAAAAAAGAGCTTGTCTGTGTTCGCCCGCGGGGCCCCCCCTTTCCCCCCTGCCTGAATTTACAGCGGAGATGTGCTTTAAAATTCTCTAGGGAAAATACATAAAATCTTCAAATCCCCTAATCTAACAAAAATTTGGGAAGGGTCACAGCTAATATTAAAAGGTTGCTCTGTGCAGAAATTTAGACTAATTTTCGCTGAGCTTTTTGGGGCCACAGACAGAGCCCCGGCCAAACCCTATAAACCCGCTTAAAACCAAAAAAACCCGTGGGGCCCTGAAACGGGGAAACCTTTTTCTATGAAACCCGAGGTCATGTGATTTTCCCACCCAAATTTCGAAACCCATTACACATTCCCATCTTTACGTCGAAACCCCAAAAACCCCCCCGCTCTATTCCCGTAATCTGATTTCTGGCCGCCAAAATTACAGGAACGCCCGAAAAAGGCGGCGTCTTAATAGATGATGCCAGATTTTAACCTTTAAATTTTCGCATGATCTGGGAAATTTTTGATCACCATAAAAAACCCTTTCCGATTTCAACCTTGTTTGATAAAAATCGCTCAATCACTAATGATAATATATAGTTATTCAAACATGATATGGGTGATGTGAGCAGCTGCTTCTTTCATTGTTAGTATAAGATGACTTTAAAGGGATATATCGCTTCTTCAATTTATTGGCTGAGTATTCCATTGTGCACTTCCAGCAATCTCAGCTTCAAATCCACGGGGCGTTTCTTTCCCTCACGAGCTGGAGTAATTCTTAACCTAAGGGATGAAATCATCCCCCCTTCACTTGTTCATATTGCGACGCAGGCTCATTGTGGTCCCCCCCCCTCCACAACGTCATTGTGTCTCCGTCCCTATGCAGTCATATTTTTGTCTAAGAGCTGTTTATATACCACATCCTTGCATTCATTTATAAATTGAATTCCAGTCTTGTATAAACTCCTCCGCAGCTGTGCAGAGTGAATGCTCTCGCCGGCCCCTAATGCTCCATTCTATGTTTTAGGTTACAGTCGCTACAATGTGATGCTGTTTTCTGATTGTAAAACCCTGCAGTTTTTTCTATTTCTTCTGGATGTGCAGAGTGAAATTGTGCTGGTCCCCTATTTTGAGTGAGAGGCCAAGTGAATGCAAGCTCCGGTGAATACAGCCACCGGGCCACACACAAAATGTAAAATAGCTCTCACTAGTAAAATAAAAGGAGGAGGGATCCGACCTCGAGGACCTGAAAGATCGAAGTAAAGCTATAAACAGAAGATAAGTGGATCCTGTGATAACAAGACTCAGCATTTGCTAATGACATCCAATTGCATTAAATTCTTGTTATTCACTGCCCCTTATTCAAAGACCATTCAAATGAATGATACAACCCTTAAGTTCTTGTATTATTAAATTAAGGTCTAATAGCATCATTTAATGTTGATTTCAATTTAGTGTGGGTTACTTGTGCCCCGGTGAGGAGTCCAGAAGATAGGGTGGAAGCAGTAATCAGCCGGATTGAGTCCGCTACCTAGTAGCCTAAAAACGCCGGTAAGAACCACACCTCTCTCATGCTCCAAATGATAACATGAAGAGAGGGTCTGTACTTGGGATTGGTGATGGTGGTATAACTCCTCAAGGAAACACTCTGCAGTAGTCTCTCCTCAACTGCCCATGATGGTTTGTGAGGTATGCCCTTGATGTCGTGTGAATGAAATGACAGCCAGGAAATGATGGGCTTAAAAAACCAAACTTTAGCCAGCAGAGGCGCTCCTTGCTTCATCCAGGCTAAAGATGTTGTATAACTCACAGAATGGATTACTTTCAAGTACAGATTCACTTCACAATCAGTCCAAGCCGCTCAGAGACCAATAACAAGTAAACAGTGATTCCTCTCCTATAAAGATTCCTTGCAATAAATTGCCTTCCAGATGAGAAATCTGGAATATCTTCGACAAATGGCAATTGGGCCCAGGCCATGAGACCAACTGGGTCCAAAAGGCCATGAGGTCTGGTGGGACTAAATCTTTACCTTCACAAAATCCTGAAAATTCAAGTCCTGATAGTCCAACTGAGACTTTTCTTTCTCTAGATGAATCTTCCTCTCTCTATCCACTTCATGCGGCCGAGGGAAATAAAGGGTTAAAGCAATTCCCCTGAGTGACCCAGTTAGGCAGACATAAGCCTATGTCAGGGTGCACCTCAAACAGTTTGGCTAAGAACAGAGATAATGAGTGAAAACCTATAAGTTGGATGAAACAGAAGATAACCCAGCTGAATACCGAATTTCCTTTGTTTATTTTTTTAAGCCTTCTACTTTCCCCCCTCCACTGTGCTTGTTTTATATGACAATTCCTGCCCACTGAGCTCTGAGTGACTTGCGATCAGTGTTACATTTTTCGGAAAGGGCAGCATTCACTATAAGCACTTTTTACAGTAGTGCACTAGCCCTGTTTTAAGCTGATAACAGGGGTGAGATAGAGGTTTAAAAGACCGATTCTATATAACACATATAGAGAAATTAACGCTGAAAATAGTAGCAATTATTAATAAACATTATTAACTCACTTTTAACTCTTAGTATTGATAGTCGTACAACCATCTCCTATACATTGACATTAGAAAATGCATTTTCCTTATCTTTTAACAGTAATGCCAGGTAACTAAAGCATCCCTACACAAGTAGTTTTATACTACTGCTAATAGAACTCATGTTGCACCCACAGTAGCCCTCCTTATTATATTTAGAGGCACAAGGGCTGTCCCTACCTATTTACTTTATTTTGTGTTGTTCACAACAGTACTTATCACAAGGTCTAAAGTGGCACACAAATGTGTCTACAAGTACTCTTCAAAAGGAGATTGCTTCAAACAAGAGTGCAATTTCGTTATCTCAAGCAGTAAATGTGCCTCATAAAAGTGACAACTGTCAGTGGCAAGATTAATTTCTATAAGACAGTGACCATATAACAACATATTTTTGTAATACTTAAAAAAAACTGCCACAATAGATTAATCTGCTATCCAAGGTACTTGTTGTTGACACAGTAAGCACTTGCACTATTAACCAGCATTTAAATTAGATTCTAGTTCTATTTTACTTGTTTTCATGCGCCTGGGTTTGGAAGTGTTGTAAGGACAAAAAAATAGATGAATGTGTTTCCTGGTTAAATGTAGGTGAAACTTTACTGTTTTAAGTTAATGCAATATAAGGGGTTTTTCCATCACATTTTAAAACATTTTAATAGCATATTGCAATCCTATCAAAATCAAAAAAAGCTTACCTCTCCTCTGATCCCATGTGCTGTTCTTACCACTACCCAGTCAATCAGTTTCTTCGTTTCTCTTTCCGGAAGAGGGCTCACATGCTGATTCATCATCCGAAGTAATGCTTGCAGTGGTGACATCCCCATCAGAGAAAAAAGAAAAAGACAGGCGTAAGTGAGAATGGTGCAGCATTGTGTGGGGAAACTATGAACAGCCGAGGTGATGAGATGAGTACTTTATTTTTTATATTTTTAGTGGTAGGGTCGAGTAACGCTACTAAAATTAATAAAAATATTACCAGAATACCCCTTTAACTTTATGCGTTATATTATCTATTTTACAATCCTTAAAATAATTAGTACAAATGGCGACAAAAGTGTAAAGTAACAATAAAATACAAAAGAGTATTATGTACAAGAATCTTATAATGAATTCTGGTTTTACTTGTTATTGTAATTGTCTTGTGTTATGTTAAAATTTATTGGGTTTAAATATGTTTGTAATTCATTAAAAATTATATCTCATGACTTTGTTTTGTTGTAATATATAATTAAAAATATCGTATGCGTAAATGCTTATGCTGCCAACCATTGGTGTTAATTTGAAAAATTTCTCTTACAAAAAATGCATTTGAATTAAGACTTTTTAACCCCTTTAGAAAACTGCCCAATTAAATTTAACATAAGAAAGGCCGATACTCTCACCTTCCTCCATTCTTCAGCTACAGTGCTAGATCTCTGCTATCTTCCATTTACCTTTCCTTTGTTTCCTTTGGAAGGTTACCATTGAAGCTGCTGATTGGCTTCATCTGTTTAAACCACCCATCCGATGGAAGCATCTCAAATGAAGTGTGGAGGAGCACATGTCAATTGTTTTTTTATTAAGATATATCTTTTTTGTGAGTTTTTTATTTAAAATGTTGTGCATTTTTAGAAAAAAAAATTCTGTTGGTTTTCGCTGACACTGGACCAAAATATAAGCCACAGTTACTGGGAAATACAGCACCTTGAACTTACTGCTGAACTCATCGGAGTCTGATAAGACCCAGCAGCTGTTACCAAGACGTTGGGGCAGGTAAGCAGAATGCCAGGAGTGGTAATTGCTGTATATACAATGATTGAGATGGCAGGGACGATTAAAAAACGATCCCGCCTTTCCAGTGGAATCACAGCTTTCCATTGCCACAGCTGCACAATTAGTTAAATGAATACTACCTTGATGTATGTAGTTAACGGGCAATCAGAATTTTTTAAGTTAATTATTGGTATTTATGCTGCTGTTTCAGTTCCATGCGGTTAGACCATTTCGCATTTTGCCTAGTTGGTGTCTTTCACACCGTCGCAGATTTGGTGCATGCTTTAAACTGCGCTCCCAATTAAACTGCCTTTATTACCAGAAAAGCTTTTTTTCCACTTATCTAAACTGTTTGGAAAGTTGATTAATACCAACTTATGGTGTTTTTAATTCCACAAGACGTCAAAATCACAGTAATGATTACTTCTTGAAACGAACCTTTTTGAATAGATTAGACAGACTTAAAAGAAGCTTGCAAGGGACAAAAGAGTATTAATTTTGTGCTGCTGCTTTGTTTTTAAAATTTGCTCAAGGATATTATACAGAGTACGAAAAAATTAAACAACTTATGGGGAAAATGAATTCATTAAAACCATTCTTTCATATTATTAGTTAAATCATCTTATATGTCGCCTATCTATGTGCTCTTAATCTAGCTGATTAATACTAAAATCAAACCACTGTGCAGGGTCAATTTGCAATTGACTGATATTTCGGACTTTTGTTATTTTGTTTTTTAACAGATATCACTTTTTTTTTTTTACCTGAAATTTCAGGAATATATTAGCAATAGAAAAACCAAACAAAAACATGAAAACAGACTCTGTATAAAAGCCATAAATCAAAGCAAAGTTATAAACAGCCATAACAAATAGATTTGTAGGTACTACATATTCGAAAAAATACAGACTGCCACCAGCTAGTCATTTGCTTTTATTGTAGTGAGCAATAAAAAATAAGTTAGCAAAAGTGGCCATAAGTACACTTTCCAAGGTTGGGTGACAACCCCCACAGCCGGCAACCAATTTCCTCTGAGAGGATGGGGGGAGGGGGCATCACACAGTTTTCCTGGATGCCGAGATTGTTTGGGTTTATTCACATACAATCAAATACTGTATGTGAAATAAAATCATATTGTACTGTATCATGTGAGAAAATAAAGAACAGTCTTTATAATCGGAGGAAAGCTGGGAACCTGGTGTGGGAGATGTCACCAGTGTCGGACTGGTGGGTAGCCGCCACAGGGTCTGCTGCCACAGGGAGCCCAACCTGGCTGCACACCATGCCTAAGAACGCCTGGGCCTTCTGTCCCGAGCGCTCAGAGGAATGTCTGTGTGGGCGCTTAGTGGACCAGAGCACCAAAGTTGCCTGCTCCGCTATTATGCCTAGTAAGTCTAAGGCCCTAGGCCTTAGATGTACTAGTGGACGGCCACACATCAAACGGGTGGCGATATGGCGTCATATCATTGCACTTCCTGAGTCAGGCTTCACTAGGAGAAGCCTGGGCTGCTCAGACTGTCACAACTGCTGATCGTCAGGAAAAGGGAAGAAGTGAGTGTATTTTTATTTTTTTTATCTAATGGGGTCCGACCTGCATGGAGGCAATCTATCTACTACATGGGGGCAATTTACTTACTACCTGGTGGCAATCTATCTACTACCTGGTGGCAATCTACCTACCTACCAAGGGCCTAACTACTGCCTACTTACAGCCAATCGACCTACCTTTCTATGGCCTAACTAATTACCTAGGACCAATCAACAATCTATTATATCTAAGGCCTAACTGCTGCCTACTTAATTGGGGCCTATCTACTGTCTACCTACCTGGGGACTACAAACCTACCTACCTGGGGGCCTATCTACTTCGGGACTACCTACCTACTCGGAGCCTTGTCCGTTTACCTATCTACCTATGGCTTGCCTGCCTACCAAGTGGGGCCATGCTTGCCTACCCACCTACCTGAAACCCCTAATTTAGGGGACTACCTGTTTAAAAGAGGGTCTACCTATCTATAGGGGAATATTTAGCATTCATGCTGCCCTAGGCATTATAGACAGCAGTAAGACAAATGCTGATTGGTGTTTCTATATTTTACAGGTTTCCCCTCCCCATGTCAGATGAGTGTTGGATCCATTTCTTTAATAAAATGGTCAACAAGGGATGTTGTTGGGGAGTGTGTATTTAAATAAAGTGTTTTTGTGAGGTTTCAGTGCAACATTTTACCATTATTTTTTCAGTGTTAGTAACAGGGGTGTCAGACAGACGAGTCTACTGTGTATGTCTAGAGCTGCGGCTTGGTGTCGGCCAGTGTTTTTTTTTTTTGCCACCTCAAGGCTGACACCAAGCCCCAGCACTAAAGGCGTCTGTCAAACATCTCTCTTACTAACACTGGAAATAAATGGTAAAAAACACACTGAGAACACAAAAAACACTTTAAATAAACTGTCCCATACACCGGCTCTCATTGCCCATTTTATTGAAGAAATGGATCAAACACTGGTTCAATAAATCCAATAAAACTCAAATGGGGAAATCTGTAGAAAAAACACTACAAAAAGCATGACAGTACTGAACTCCATCCCCTGCACCACCTAGAGATCATGCATCATGCTTGCGGCTGATCTTCTGAGTGCAGGTGAAGGAATTCGGACCACACAATCTGATTCTCAGGGGTACAGGCCACAGCTGTAGCACAATCTCCAGTGGGTTATTCCTCTGTTCCTCCTCAGAGACTGTGCCTCTAAGCTGTAGCCTGAATCCTCTCTCCCAAACCTGGGAAGTTTGTACTGAATTGGGAAAAGGTAAAGAGGAGCTGGAAAAGTGGGGATTCTAAGATATGTGTGTCCAAATATGCAGGGACAAGTGTTGGTCGAGAGAAGTCAGCATGGAGGTGTAGACGGTGTGGAGAAGAAAAGGGAACGTGTACTTGGTGTTATAGCTTTTGATATATTTTTATTTATATAAAATGTATCATTCGGAGTCCAGGAGAGAAATGTGAGCTGCAATTATGGTAATTTATAGTTCTCATAGAGAGCTATGGATTATGTGTTGTTTGCCCGTGCGTACAATACGATTGTATAGTATGCGTGGGGGGAGAATTGACGTGTCGATTGTTATCGCCGATTATGCGCTGCTGCCAATTCATGTCTATGGGGCCGGCCCCTCCGTGCTATGGAATTACTCGCTGATCAAAGAGCTGTCTAAGACCACCTGCTGGGATGGACTACAGGACAATAATCAAGTAGCTTGGTGAGAATGCAACAACTGTTGGTGCAATTATTAGAAAATGGAAGAAACACAAGATGACTGTCAATATTTCTCGGTCTGGGGCTCACCTAGTGGGGTTAGGATGATTGTGAGAAAGGTTAGGAATCATCCCAGAACTGTACGGGAGGACCTGGTCAATGACCTGAATAGAGCCTGGACCACAGTCTCAAAGATTACCATTAGTAACACACTACGGCCTCATTGACAAAAATTCTCTGACAAGGCATTCAAGGTCTCTCCTTTCTCATGCCATCACTGATGGTCCAAATCTGCCCAGTTTAATAGTGTGAAAATAACCATCTGGATGATCCAATGAGGCAAGGGAGAAGGTCAAGTGATCAGATGAGACCAAAATAGAATTTTTTGGTGTCAACTCCACTCGCCGTGTTTGGAGGAAGAATAAGTACAATCCCAAGAACACGATCCCAACCATGAAGCATGGGGGTGGAAATATCATAATTTGGGGATGCTTTTCTGCATAAGGGACAGGACATCTGCACCATATTGGAAGAGATGGTAAGATGGGGACATGTATTGCCAAAGATTTGAGGGCCCACCAACCTCCTTTCCTCAGTAAGATGCATTTGAAGATAGTTTTGGCTGGGTCTTACAGCATGAAACAAATGACCAAATACACAGCCCGGGTGATCTAAGAAGGTAGCTCTGTAAGAAAGCATTTCAAAGTCCTGGAGTGGCCTAGCCAGTCTCCAGACCTGAACCCAATCGAAAATCTTTGGAGAGAGCTAATACTCAATGTAGCCCAGAAACAACCCCGAAACCTGAAAGATCTGGACAAGATCTATATGGAGGAGTGGGCAAAATTGGTCAAGAACTGTAGGACATGTTTGACCTCTGTAATTGCAAGCAAAGGTTTCTGTACTAAATAGTTTTGTTTTTCTATTGTATCAAATAGTTATTTCATGCAATAAACTGCAAATTAATTATCTAAAAATCATTTAATATGATTTTCTGGATTCTTTTTAAGATTTTGTCTGTCACAGTTGAATTGTACCTACAATAAAAATTACATATCTCTCTATTCTTTGTATGTGGGAAAACTTGCAAAATCTCCAGTGTATCTAATACTTGCTTTTCCAATTTAGTAAGATTTCGGTCATAATACAGTTAATTTCGCACTATGTACCCTGTTATATAAAATGTTTTAATTATACGCGTTTCGTTAAGAGTTATGAAATGATGAATCAATCGGTTGGCAACAAAAAGCTCTGAGGAGTTACAAAACACATCACAGAGTGGTTCCGAGAATGCCGAGCAATGATATATCTGAGTCTAATTCAATTTCCCTGAATGAGCATTTTCATTCTAGTAATGTACATAATTAAGCAATGACACTGTTAATAATAACTTTAGTTTATGTAATAACACTATAGACTGTGATATACAGTGAAGGTTTGACCTGTTATGTGTTATAACGTTTACCGTTCCTGTCATGTTTGGTTTACTCATTTGTGTTGAACTTTATTGCTTTGGTTTTTATGTTTTTTAAACAATATAAAACAGGAATGCAACATTTCAGTCTCTTATAAAATCTGGTAAGAAAACATAACAACCTCTACAAAAAATAGGAAAGTTTCAATTGTATTATAAACAAGCTCAGCTTAGTCTTAGCCCAAAAAAATCTGCATAGATTGTGAAAGTTCAATAGAAACAGAACTACAAAAAATTATTTATGGCCTGTAAAACAAAATGTCCTCTTTTTACAAGTGTTTTGATAGCATCTGTTTATTATTTTTTAGGGAAAAGCCTATGGGAAAATACCTAAATGAAATATGATAAACGTAGATGTTGAGCAGATTCAACGTTGGCTTATCGACCCATCCAGGGCGATAGTCGATAGTTCGCCACCATCGATAAGGTTTTTTTCGATAGTGAGCAGGTCGATTATGACGATGACCATTAAAGTCTCTAAAGGGAGAGCCACCAACACCTTCATTCTTACACCAAACATATGGGCTGGAGAGCTGGAATAAACAGCCACAACAGACAAATTGGATACTTGTCTACATTCTTAGTCACCTACATTTAGGCTATAAAAGCCAGAAAAAAAGTCACCACCATTCACTATCCTGTCCTTGTACACAGCATGACCCTTAAACCTGCATCACCGCCACAAATTAAAAAGTGCCAGAAGGCAGTTATGAAAATGAACCATCATTTTTTTTTTTTACTTGAACTGACATTGAATAACCCTGTCCTGGAACGCAGCATGAGCCCAAAACCAGCATGACCCTCACATTTAACAAAGGGCCGGAAAAAGGCTCTTTCAACCACTAATACATTTTAGATGAACTGGACATTGACTATACCTGTCCTGGCCTCACATTAGCCCCAAACCTGCATGAAGCCCCAACATTTAAAAAGTGGCCTAGGAAAAAGGAGAGTCCTTTCCAACCACCATATTAGTTTCACGGGACAATGACTATACCGTGTACTGGCCACAGCATGAGTCCCCAACCTGCATAACCCCCAGGATTTTAAAAAGTGGCCCGGAAAAAGTATTCTTTCAACACGCATTTTAGTTTCCACTGGGACATTGACTATACCAGTGTCCTGGCCCCGCCACAGCTATGAGCCCAAACCTGCAGTACCTACACATTTAAAAAGTGCCCGGAAAAAGAGTTTTTTTCAACCACATTTTAAGTTTCACAATGGACGATTGACTAACCTTCCGGGCCACAGCATGACCCAGGCCGAGTTACAGTGGGTGCGGTGGAGCCCAGTCCTGGCGTCACGTTCATCTATTAACACGCAGTTAAAATGCCCGTGATGACGCAGCAACGAAAACTGTCGTGCTGAAGTGCAGAGTGCGGAACGCGGAGAGTGGAGAAACATCACCTTCCTCAGTACACACATCAATACCTGGGTACGCTTGCCCCTCCGAATGAGTGTTGTTACCAATTGAGCATCACTTGGAAATACTGGTGGTTAACGCTCCTTTTTTATCACCCATTGTGCCCTTTATCTTGGCATTCCTTTTCTTCTCATTTTTACTCAATGTGCTGAGGATAAGGTCTCTGTACTTTTGTTCTCTGTCCGTGCTCCATACTACCATGTCCTCTGAATAACTCTACATCTGGTTCAAGTTTTTCCTGTAACTCTCATGTTACAATTCAGAGGAATATTTTTTAACAAGCAAATTTTGAGTACATGACAAGTTTTTTTAGTACTTTAATATCTAGAATAACAGCATTTTTTAAAAACGGATGGCGGAACCCACCAGTCTTTGTTTCTCTTTTTTTAATTGTATTAAATCGTAGTTGGTCCTCAATAAAGGAATTGTATAGCTAGTTAAAGATCTTGCAAAAACAAAGTCATTTTGCAATATGTTCCCATTAACAGTGTCCTACCTATCCTGTTTCAGACAGCAACATCACTCTTGACCACTCTTGACCATTGTGAATAACAATGTTCTGTTAGAAACAACATTTTTTAGAAAAGGACCTGGTAGTATACTGCATTCACAGCAAAATGCCTCCAAAAATTCAAAGCTACCCTGATCCACTTTGGACAATTGTGAAGACAAATGTCATGTTAGAAAACAACATTTTTTTAGCATAGGACCCTGTAGTATAGCTGCCATGTTCACAGCAAAATGCCCCCGAAAATTTCAAAACAATGACCCATGGACCAACTTTTGACAATTGTGAAGACAAATGTCTAATTAGAAACAACCATTTTTTAGAATAGGACCGTAGTATTTGCGCAATTTTTTACATAGCAGCATGACCAAAAAAAATAAGTAAAAATAGACCTATCTCAGCCACTGTTTAAAATAGTGAGAGTAAGAAAATGCCCACTTAGTGCAAGCCACATTTCTGTACCTAAGGACCATGTTATAGCGTTTAATCTCACACTACATGACCCCGAAAAAATTGATCAAATATTTGACTGCTCACAGCCACTGTTAAAAAATTGTGAAGGAGAAATAGCTCACTTAGAAAGCCACATTTTCTGTTCCAAAAGGACCAATGATTTTATTTCTGTATCTCACAGCAACATGACCCTCAAAACATTATAAATAATACTTCTCAGACCACTGTTGAAAAATATGAGGCAAACATGACCCCAAAACCATCTGACATTGCGAAGAACGTCGTTAAGATCAAGTGAGTAAATGGAAATGGAGTTGTCATGAAACCTTGCTGTCCTTTACAGGTCTCCTCACATACACTTAGCAAAGAGCCAGCAAAATGAACTGTTGGGAAAAGAGAAATACAAATCTGCAGAAAAGACAAAGTGATCATTTTTAAAAAAAATGTTTTCAAGAGGACCATTTCTGTTTGAAAAGGAATGTAAGTAGACTGGCAACTAATCGGGACCTCCGGCATTGGGGCCTACAACATCATCAGAGATCCATGCCTGATTCATTCTTTGATGAAATTCAAACAATCCACATTATCTGATGGAAAGCCGGATGCGTATTGTCATGTAAGTGACTCCTCCAGCCTGTGTCTGAAGGTCCGCTCAGATATGAACTCTGGCTGCTGGGCAGGACAACTACCTCTATGCGTGACACCAGCTCGGTCCATTCATCCATTTTTGGAAACCCAGAGCTATTGGGGTCCTGGACACATGCAAAACATCGATGTTGAACACAATAGTCGTGCCCATGATCTTAAGCTGAATCTCTGTGTGTTTGATGTGTGCCCTGCATTGCATGCGTACGGTGAGGAGTACACAAAGATTGCAGAGGTCACCATTAGGCTTCTGCCACCTTGCCTGCTTGCCTCTAGCCGCTAGCGCCTACATGGCACTCTACAGCTGTCCCACGTTCCGCTGATCGTTGTCCACCGTGACATTTTGGGGAACGTGAACAGACCAACAGTATGTACTGCTCCAGTGATCAACTCAGCAAGGTCTCCATTTCCCTCCTGCATTTTAACTCTCTATTTGGGTGGTGGAATAGGAAAGAGTGCTGATTTTTGTTTTTACGGGGAATCCAGGGAGGTGCCACCATAACTGTTTTCATTTTGCGATGGCCTTAATCGAGGATCATGTTGAGGAATGGAGCATCACAAGCACTCATGTGTGAGATGAGAGCCTTGAGTTCCCTAGCCTCTTGGTTGGAGGGGGCGCTAGCAATACTCATCTTCTTCATCCTGCCTCAAATTCACGCCAACTCTCTTTCCATTGCAGGGACGTCGGTGTCTAGGAATACCTCCTCATATTCCTCTCCTCCGTCCTCCTCCCGATTCCCTCCGTCTCAGCTTCACACATCCCTGACGTTGTCCTCCTATAAGCACCCGATAGCTGAGGTGCCGCCTTGCACTATCTCTGGACCCCTGAACCACTGCCTAATGAAAGATACCGAGTAAAATTGAGAAACTTCGGGCTTGTGGATTTTGAACGAGAGAGAAAGCTCCGTGTCCTGCATCTGTGATCCGTCTTCCTTCCTCCGTCGCTGCGGGACCTGATGATTTCAGAGTGGTCCAACATCGTTCCAGAACTAAGATTCACCACAATGCTCATGCTGACGAAGGGCATCACCCACTGAACATTTGTGGCTTCTTCAAAACTGGCAAGGATGGTGCTGAAGCTGTCTTTCACCGCATCAACTCTCGGGAGACTCACACCCGCAGGTCCGCACCGGCTGCTTGTCAGGCCATGTTGTTACTTACCTGTTCGTACTTCGGAAATGGCATTGTCCGCTGCTCCCCCAATCGCTGGAGCACTTGGAGGGTTGAATTCCAGCGTGTTGGGCCAAAACGACAACAATGTAGACGGTTGACGGTGGAGCCGAGCTGACGCTGCAACGCAGCCAGGGCGGAACGACAGCAGGGTGCGAACTGTGCGGAAGTGGCGAAGCTCAGACCTCGGACCATCTTCAGCAGGCATTCAGACCCCGGGTAGCTCTTTAGAAATTTTTTATATGTATCTGACAAGGTTCATAGCTCTTGTGCCAGGCAAGGGATGTGCTCCAGCCTACCGATCTTAAGGGCAGCCAGCAGATTTCGCCCGTTATCGCACACCACCTTGCCTGGCACAAGGTTCTTGTCACCCAGCCAGCGCTCGGTCTCGTTGCTTAGAGCCGTCCACAGCTCCTGACCTGTGTGTGGACAGTCTCCAAGGCAGATTAATTTCAACACGGCCTGGTGTCTCTGGGCACGTGATGCCACCAGAGGACCTTGGGGGAAAGAGCCCTGCACCATCCCTGCGGTTTTGAAGAGCGTGCGCCGAGCCTGAGAGCCACCGTCACCCCCAGAGACATCCACCCAGCTCACCCAGTGAGCTGTCACAGAGATATAGCGGCCTTGGCCGTGCTTACTAGTCCATGTGTCGTGGTGAGATGGACTTTTCCGGACACAGATGCAGACAACGCGCTTGAAATTTTAGATGACACGTGGCTGGCCAGGGCAGGGACGGCTTTTCTGGCAAAGAAATGCCTGCTCGGCATCTGGTATTGGGGCAGTTGAGGGCCATGACGTGGCGGAACCCATCTGTTTCCACCAGACGGAAAGGCAACATTTCCAAGGCCAAAAGCCTGGCAATGCCGACATTCAGGCTTTTGGCTTTGGGATGGTTTGGGTTAAAGTGTTTCTTCTGCTCCCAAACCTGGAAGACAGAAGGCTGGCTGCTAGACTGGCCACTGTACGGCGTGCAGGTCGTCAAACTGGCGGAAGGAGAAGGGGTAGGATGGGTCTCTGGTGGTGCTGGTGGTACTCGGGCGACGGTGGAGGCTGAAGCGGAGGCTGATCCCTGATCATGACTCTGAGAGACATGGGCAGCTGAGGAACGCTTGGTGGTGGCGGAGGAGGAGGAGGCGGAGACAGAGGGTGTGACAGTGGTTGGAGGCCCGGCGTCGGTCTGGCCTTTTTTGGCCAAGTGTTCCCTCCATTTCAACTCATGCATTCGCTGCATGTGACTAGACATGTTGGTGGTGGTTAACCACTTAAGGTTCTTGCCTCTACTTATGCGTTTACGGCAAAGGCGGCATATGACATCGCTGGGTGAATCAGAGGCTTGCTCAAAGAAGGCCCAGGCTTGAGAGGTCCTGGACCTTTTTGACGGCGATAAGCGAGGAGCGGGGTTTGCGCTGACCGTGGCTGGCGGAATCATATCAGCGGACTTCTGCGACCGCCCTCTCCCTTTTTGTGGCGGGACCCGTATTTACACTACCCCATCGTCTTCCTCCTCGTCCACTGATGAAGCGCTCGCAAGCAAATTCTGCGGAAAAGACCAGGATGGATCCGCAATGTCGTCATCATCATCATCATCAACACAGGTGACTTGGTCGTCCTGACTTTCTGCATCCAGAAGCTGCGGGCTACAAGCAGGGGCACTGCAAGGCGTTGCCGACCGCCCGGGATTTTTGCCGATTGACCGGCTTCATTCACCTTCTCTGGTGGAATCAGTATCTGGGCGTCAGATCAGATAAAATCATCCTTTTTGGCCTCTTGATCTTTTAACATGCCTTCTGACCCCAACCGCATTTTGTGCATCAAAGAGGTCTTTCTAGAAAGATGGATTATCCACAGTG
Source organism: Phyllomedusa bahiana (assembly GCA_025379985.1). NCBI lineage: Eukaryota > Metazoa > Chordata > Amphibia > Anura > Hylidae > Phyllomedusa > Phyllomedusa bahiana. The sequence goes on from JAODAL010041848.1 coordinate 26,366, forward strand.
GTGGTTACACGAGTTGACATTGGGCTGCTGTTCATGTTGGACAGATGCTGAATGAATGCGATGACTATCATTTGTGGCCTGGACTGCGAGGTACGAGGAGGTAATTACTGCTAGAATGCAGGTTGCATTAACCACTGAAGGTACAGATAGGCGACGATGTTCGTTACTTAGATCACAGGGCCCTGGACCCTGCGATGACAGCCTGACGGTCCTGCAACTGAACGGATCCGCTTGGCATGTGTTTGTCGCGCATCACTGGAAGGAGCACCTTTCTCTCGTACCTCTACCTTCCCCATGTGCTACCCCCTCTCTTGCTCGACTTACCACCTGCAGTTCACTCCATGTTCAGAAACATAAAAATTGAGAAAGGAATGGTATAGTTTTGGAAAGTCTCTTTATTAAAAACGGCAAATCACAGCTATTCTCAAATCCCTCTAATCAAAACAAAATGCTGGATTCAAATTTAACTGTCAAGGTGTCTCTAACAACAAATCTGGACTGGGCAAAGTGCAAAAAACACGTATCTGTTATGTTTTGTACTATAACCGGTATTTTTTGCACTCATTATTCAATTCACTCTGTGTGATATCAGAATTGCTGTTTTTAAAGATTTACGTAGATGCCTGGGCGTCAATGAACAGTGCTGGGTGCGCAAAAGGTCAAAAACACACGTAACTGTTAATGTTTATGATATAATAAACTGTATTTTTTGCACCTTTCAATTCACCTGTGGTGAATATACAATTGCCTGTTTTAAGATTTACGTAGATGCTGCGTCCAATGATCAGTGCGGGTGCGCAAAAGGTCAAAAAACACGTAACTGTTTATGTTTTGATATAATAAACGGTATTTTTTTTGCACCTTTCAATTCACCTGTGGTGAAATAGAATTGCTGTTTTTAGATTTACGTAGATGCTCGCCGTTCAATGAACAGTGCTGGTGCGCAAAATCAAAAAAACCACGTAACGTTATGTTTTGATATAATAATCGGTAATTTTTTGCACCTTTCAATTCACCTCTGGTGAATATAGAAATTGCTGTTTTTAAGATTTTACGTAGATCTGCGTCAAGAACAGTGGCCTGGGTGCGCAAAAGTCAAAAAACACGTAACTGTTATGTTTTGATTTAATAAACGGTATTTATTGCACCTTTCAAATCACCTGTCGGTGAATATAGAATTTGCTTTTTAAGATTACGTTAAAGCTGCGTCAATGAACAGTGGGCTGGTCGCAAAGTCAAAACACGTACTGTTTATGTTTTGATATAATACACGGTATTTTTTGCACCTTTCAATTCACCTTGGTCATATAGAATTGCTGTTTTAAGATTTACGTCGATGCTGCGTCAATGAACAGTGCTAGGGTGCGCAAAAGTCAAAAAACACTAACTGTTTTATGTTTTGATATAATAAACGGTATTTTTTGCACCTTTCATTCACCTGTGGGCAATATAGATTGCTGTTTTTAAGAATTTTACGTAGATGCTGCGTCAATGGAACATGTGCTGGGTGCGCAAAAAGTCAAAAAACACGTAACTGTTATGTTTTGATATAATAACACGGTATTATTTGCACCCTTCAATCACCTGTGGTGAATATAAGAATTGCGTGTTTTTAAGATTTTACCGTAGAATGCTCGCTCAATGAACAGTGGCTGGGTGCGCAAAAAGTCAAAAAACACTAACTTTATGTTTTGATATAATAAACTGTATTTTTTGGCACTTTCAATTCACTTGTTGTGAATATAGAATGCTCCGATTTAAAGATTTACGGTAAGATTGCAGCGTCAATGAACAGTGCTGGGTGTTGCAAAAGCAAAAAACACGTATCTGTTTATTTTTTTTGATATAAAAAAACGGGTATTTTTTGCACCTTTCAATTCACCTGTGGGTGAATATAGAATTGCTGTTTTAAGATTTTACATAGATGCTGCGTCCAATGAACAGAGCTGGGTGCGCAAAAGTCGAAAAAAACACGTAACTGTTGGGGAAAATAAAAAAATTTTTACGTAACTATACACGGTATTTTGGCAACAAACAACCTGGCTGAACTACAAGAATGCGGTTTTTATTTAAGTGCAAGTGGGATATATCAACAGTCTCAGTATGTAAATGGGTAAAATTGAACACCTATCTGAAAGAGTATACTGATTAATAAAAGTTTAGTTTGCAGCTAACAAGAGACCTGCAGTTTACTAAGATATATGTTTTCCTATATAAGTCAGGCAGCCCAATATCCAGAAATATTTCAATAGCAAAACTGTTAATAATAAAGATATTCCGACTACAATGTCTACACTAAGTCTTGGGTGAACTTTATCCAGTGTTCTTTAGAGTTAGTGCGTGTCTGTGTTGGCCCGCGGGCCCCCCCCACCCGCTCCGCACCCCCGCCGTGATTACAGCGTAGATTGCTGCTTTTAAAATTCTCTAGCTAACTACAAAAAAACTTCAAATCTCTAAATTTTAAATAAAAATTTGGGAAGGGTCACAGCTAATAGTAGAGGTTTCTTGTGCAGAAATAATAATTTTTGCTAGGGAGGGTTTGGGGCCCCCGCAAGCGCAAGGCCTATCCCTTTATGATACGCTGGGGAGAACTGAGGCTGAAACGGAAACGCGTTCTATTAAAACAGGGCCCTGTGATTTTTTCCAGGGCCAATCCGCAACCATTTCACATCCCAGTCCCTGACCCTGCACACACACTCCCCCCTTTCTCTATTCTGTAATCTGATTTGGGTGGCCGCCAAAAAATTTCAGGGGAAACGCCGGGAAAAAAGGGGGAATCTTAATAGATGTTTCACAGATTTTTAAACCTTTTTTTATCGCATGATCTGGGAAAATTTTGATCAAACCCTAAAAACCCTTTCCCCATTTCAACCCTTTTTCGTAAAAAAACGCTCAAAAAACTAAACGTTACCCCAAGGAGGGAAAACCCCCTTTTCCACAGGAAATGTGGAAGAAATGAAACCTTTTTCCCAAGGGTGAAATTAAAGGGTGGAAACGGCCCCGGATTTCCCCAAAACACCAAAAGCCTTAGGCTTCAGACTACATCACCATGAACCTCAACCCCCCAAATGTGAGGGAAAAGATTTTTGGGTTTTAAACTACCTGCCCAGCCACTATTCTGATGCCGCCCCAACCCCCCTGATGCCAAAACACCTGCTGACAGTTTTTTCCATCTGCCACCCCAACCCATCTTTACCCGGGACTTGTAAATTTCCAACCCCCCTCCACACTTTATTGTCATTGTGAAAACTGTCTGGGGCCTCATGCTTTCTGTGTGGCTGCCCCCGCCCCTTACCTCCACACTGGGGTCATTTTGCCCAATCTCTGACCCCAAGCTTTTGCTCCTGCTGCCGCACCCCCCCTCCTGTATTGTGCCCCCTGTGGCCCACCCCCAGTTTTTTTTCCACTCCCGGGAAAGTGATTGTGCCACTTTCTTGGGGCCTCATGCGCTGCGGGGGTGCTGCCGGGGACCTAACACTGTTTCATTGTGCCTTTTGTGGCCTATTCCTGTTTTTGCCCCCTCCAGAAAGTCCATTGTGCCCCTGGGCCTGCCCCCATGCTGCTAACCCCCCGTCACCTCCACTCCCCTGTTCCCTTGGGCCCACTCTGTGGCCTAATCCCTTTTTTTGGCCCAAACCCCCCCAAAAATGTCATTTGCCACTTGCCCCCATATGCTGCTGTGTGGCTGCGGGCCGTCCCTACCACACCCGTGTCCCTTTTTGCCACTGTCCCGACCCTCATGCTGTGCTGTTTGGGGCGCCGTGACCCCCCCCACACTCTTTTCCATTTACCACTATCTGCCCTTAGGGCGGTGCTGGGGCCCTGCTCCCCGTAAACCTCCACACTGGGGTCATTGCCCCCACTCTGTGGCCAACTCCGTTTTTCCCACCTCCAAAAGGTGATTGTCCCAACGGGCCTGACCTCATGCTGCTGTTGGGGCCGTTTCCCGTGCCCTACCCCACTGTGTCATTGTGCCACTGTTGCCCCTCGGGCTGCTGCTTGGCTGCTCCCGTGCCCTTTTCAAAATGTGTCATTGTCCACTGTCTGACCTCTTTGCTGCTGTGTGGCTGCTCCCGTGACCCCCCGCATTTGTGCCCTTTGTCCCCCTTGGGGCCTACTCCTTTTTTTGCCCCCCTCCAAAATTTTCCCATTTTTGCCACTCCCTGACCTCTTTGCTGTGCTGTGGCTGCTGCCGTAAAACCCCCCCACCCCTTTTGTTTGTCCCCCCTTCTGTGGCCTACCCCTTTTTTTTTGCCCCCTCCAGAATGTCATTTTTGCCACTGCCTGACCCCATCCCGGGGCGGGTGCGGCTGCTGCCTTTGACCCCACATTTCTGTCTTTTGTGCCACGTCTGACCCATGCCCCTGTTTTGGCTGTGCTGTGACCTAACATTTTGTCATTGTGACACGGGTCTGCCCTCATGTGCTGCTGTGGCTGGCTGTGACCTAAAACACGTGTCAATGTGCCATGTCGACCCCCTTTGGCGGGCTGTTTCAGCTGCTTCCGTGACCTCCACTCTGTGTCATTTTTCATCTCTGTGGCCTATTTTCCTTTTTTTGCCACCCCCCAAAATTTGTCATTGTGCCACTCTCGCCCCTCATGCTGCTGCCGGCCGTCCCCCCCACTTTTCGGGAAATTGTGCCACCTGGGGCCCTACTACTTTTTTTGGGCCACCTCCAGAATGTCATTGCCCCCACTGCCGGGGACCTCATGCCCTGCTGCTGTGTCTGCTGCCGTGCCCAACACACTGTGTATTGTGCCCCCCCTTTGTCTAAACCTTCTTTCGGGCTGCTGTTGCTGCGGGCCGTGCCCCTACACATTTGTGCCCATTGTGCCACTTTCTGACCTCATCCCTTCTTTTTTATGGCTGTGCTGTGCCTACACACTCTTTTTTGTGCCCCTGTTTAAATCATGCTGCTGCTTTTGCTGATGCCGTGACTTACAACTTGTTTTGTCCCACTGTCTGAACTATTGTTCCCGGCCGTGACCCCTACTGTGTCTTTGGTGCCCCCCTTGGTGGCCTATTCCTTTTTTTTGCCACCTCCGGGAATGTCATTGTGCCACTGTTGCCCTATGCTGTTTTCCTTGTGGCTGCTGCCGTGCCCCCCACACTCTGTCATTGTAACCCCCATCTAAACCTTATCCCTGCTGTGGGGCTGCTCCCGTGACCCCAAACGTGTCATTGTCCCACTCTGGGGCCTACTCCTTTTTTTGGGGCCACCCTCCAGAATGGGGATTGTGCCACGGCCTGACCTATGCGCTGCTGTGGCTGCTGCCGTCCCCAAAAACACTGGGTTCATTGGGGCCAAACTGTCTGACCTCAGCTGCTGTTTTTGGCTGTTTGCCGTGACCCTACACACTGTGCCCATTGTGCCATTTGCCTGCCCTTCTGCGCTGCTGGGGCCCTCCCTTCCCCGGACCTCCGCACTGTGTCATTGTCCCACTCTGGGGGCCCTACCCCCTATTTTTCCCCAACCCCCCCCAAAAAGTCTTTTGTGCCGGGGGCCTAAAACCCCCTTGCTGCGGGCTGTGGCTGCTGCCGTGACCCCACACTTGTCTTGTCCCACTAGGGGGCCCTTTCTCCTTTTTTTTCCCACCCCGAAGGGTCATTGTGCCCTCCCCTACCTCATGCTGCGGGCGGGGCGCCTCCCGGGTGCCCTTTCACACTGTTCATTGTACACTGTTGCCCTAAATTTTTGCTGCTGTGGCTGCTGCTGTGACCTCCCACACTGTGTCAAGTGCCACCGTCTGACCTCATCTGTGCTTCAGCTGCTTCCGGACCTCCCTCTGTGTCATTGTGCCCTCTGGGGCCCAAAATCCTGTTTTCCCCACCTCCAAATGTCTTGTGCCACTCCCCCTAAACCCTCATGCTCTCCCGCCGCCCCCTTTCCCCTCTCTGTCATTGTCCCAAACCCCGTGGCCTACTACTTTTTTTTCCCACCTCCAGAATTTCATTGTCCCAACTGCGCCCCTCGCTGCTGCTGTGTCTGCTCCCCGTGACCTACACACTGTGTCATTGTCCCCATTTGTCTGCCCTCATGCTGCTGTTTGTTTCCTGCGCCGGTCCCCACACACTGTGTCATTTTTCCCCACTTTCTGACCTCGGGCTTCTGATATGGCGCTGCTGTGCCCCTACACACTCTTTCATTGTCCACTGTTGACCTCATGCTGTGTTTTCCCTGTTTCCCGGAAAATTACACACTTGTCTTTGGGGCCCCGGTCGGGAACCCCATGCTGTTGCTGCCGGGACCCCCAAATCTGTGTCATTGTGCCCCCCCGGGTGGCCTTTTCCTTTTTTTTTGCCACCTCCGAATGTCATTGTGCCACGGGTTCTGACCTATGCTGCTGTGGCTCCCCGCCGTCACCCCCACACTCTGTCATTTAATTTTGGGCCAAAACCTGACTCTCACCCCTTTTTTTTTTTCTAGTTTTCCCTAGCATGACTTTAAATCGGGCAACTTTCCCCCGTTTCCCTTTTTTTGGGTCAGTTTTGCCCTTTTAAGTCCCCGGGGAATTTTATAGGAAGCGTTTTCTAAGAGGCGGAAATCTTTGCGTGTCATAATTAAAAAACAACATTGTATGAAGACCAAACCAAACTCCCTCTGCATATTTTGCCCTGACACAACATTCTACAGCACCCTGCAGGCTCTGGCGGGCCCGGAAATAGTTGTTTTTTTAAAGGGGTTCGTCCCGAAATAATTCGGAACGAAGTTATTTTTTGCCGGGGAAAATTTGGGGAAGGGAAAGAACGAATTTCGGGAAAATTTGCCATCTCTACTTGTTGGGATATCCCCCCCTTTAAAAGATTTAACAAATGTTCTCCGTACCTACCGTTCAAAAGTTTTTGGGGGCAACCAACATTTTTGTGTTTTTCCCCCGAAAATCATAGTTTATTTATTTAAATTTAGTTGCAAAAATTTAAAGAAATATGTCCCGGAAAACTGACAAGGTTAAAATAATGATTTTTTATTTGAAAATAAATTTTCTACCTTTAAAAATTTGGGTTTTGGGCAAAGGAAAACTCCGTTTGCAGCAAATTTCCCGCATTGCAGACCTTTTGGGACTCTATGTTTAATTTACTGAGGTAATCTGGGGGGAAATTTCACCCCATGCTTCCAGAAGCCCCCCCACAAGTTTGGGTTGGGGTTTGATTTGGGACTTTTTGCGTACCTTTTTGGGCAAGTTGCTCCCACAACACTCAATGGGGTTGAGATCTGGGGGACTGGGTCCCGCCACGGTTACCGATAGAATACCAGCTGCCGCTTCTTCCCCCAAATAGTTTTTTGACATAATTTTTGGGGGTGTGCTTTGGGGCCCTTGTCCTGTTGCGGATGAAAATTGGCTCCCAAACAAGGGGCTGTCCACAGGGGATTGGGGATTTGGGATTGGGAAAATGGGGGTGAAAAACCTTCCTTTTTTTCAAAAAACCCTTTTTTACCTTGTAGAAATCCCCCCCCTTTACCCAAACCAAAAACAACCCCCCCCGACAAACCCCATTGCCTTCCCCCCATCTTGACAGGGTGGCGTCAGGAACTCTTCCGCACTTTCAGTTGTTTCTGGGGTCTCACAAATCTTCTTCTGTGTGACCCAAAACACCTCAAACTTTGTTTCGTCTGTTCATAACCCTTTTTTCCAATCTTCCTCTTTCCAATGCCCTGTGTTCTTTAGCCCATACTAATCTTTTCCTTTTATTAGCCAGTCTCAGATATGGCTTTTTCTTTGCCACTCTGCCCTGAAGGCCAGCATCCCGGAGTCGCCTCTTCACTGTAGACGTTGACACTGGCATTTTGCGGATAATATTTAATGAAGCTGCCTTTTGAGGACCTGTGAGGCGTTGATTTCTCAAACTAGAGGCTCTAATGTACTTGTCTTGTTGCTCAGTTGTGCAGCTGGGCCTCCCACTTTTCTTTCTAACCTGGTCAGAGCCTGTTTGTGCTCTCCTCTGAAGGGAGTGGTACACACAGTTGTAGTAAATCTTCAGTTTCTTGTTAATTTCTAGCAGCAAAAAAAATCGTGATTTTTACCGTGATTTTTGTACAGCAATGTACAGCATTAATTGCTGTGCCTTCCTGCACAAAAAAACGCATTAAAAAAACGCATCAAAAACGCACCAAAAATGCACTGTGTGACAGCACCCTTATAGCTTTGTGGATTGGAGTTAACTAACAACTGACACCTGAAAACAGGTATCCTAGCCCCAGGAGACTGAACTACATTCCACAGTTCATTTGAATTTTTAGGTTTTGCATCAAAAAACACATTGTTTGTCACTCAACAAATTCTCAATTGGATTGAGGTCTGGGGATTAAGCTGAACACTTCATAACATCAATCTTGTTGGTATGGAACCAGGATGTTGCCCGCTTGCTGGTGTGTTTGGGGGTCATTTTCCTGTTGAAATACCCATTTCAAGGACATGTCTTCTTAAGCATAAGGAAATATGACCTTTTCCAGGATTTCTATACAATCAAACTGGTCAATCGTGCCTGGTATGTGATAAATGGGCCTAACACCAGAGTATGAGAAATATCCTCAAACCATTATGCTTGCACATTTTTCAATCTTTACAGTGAACTGTGGCTTGAATTCAGTATTTATGGGTCATCTCACAAACTGTCTGCAGCTTTTAGACCCAATAAGAACAATCTTGCTCTAGTCTGTCCATAGAATGTTGCACCACTTCTCTGGTCATTTTTTTCAAAAGCAGAACCCTCCGTCTGACGAGTATTTTGAGCTGATTTTGTCACAAAAAAACGAACGATTTTTGGATGGTTTCCATTTTTTTTAACAGATTTCGAGTGATTTTCGAACATTTTTTTTCTAGCAGAAAATGTGTACTGAGTGCAAATATATTCATAATTAGTGCAATAAACCAAGTGATTTTTATTCTCCACCCTGTGGTCACTACCTAAGCTTCCAGTGGCCATTTTGATTTAATCTCAGCCACACATCTTCTTTGTGTGCTCCAGTCAGCTTTTCAAAAATCTTAAAGAAATGAGTTGTAGCCTGAGCTACCACTCATTAAAGTACACCGAAGAGAAATAGGAGTTGGTTACTGTCTTACACAATGTCTTGCTTCATGGCGTTG
>JAODAL010041849.1:0-35450 GCA_025379985.1 Phyllomedusa bahiana
GCCCTTAAGCGGGGCCCTTTTTTTGAGAACCCTGTTTCACCCAGCGATTCATATGCCGCCTTTGCCGGGTAAACGCATAATTTAGAGGCAAAAATCTTAGGGGGTTTAACCACCACCAACATGTCTAGTCACTTCAGCGAATGCATGAGTTGAAATGGAGGCAACACTTGGCCAAAAAAGGCCCCAGACCGACGCCGTGCCTCCAACCACTGTCACACCCTCTGTCTCCGCCTCCTCCTCCGCCACCACCAAGCGTTCCTCAGCTGCCCATGGTCTCTCAGAGTCATGATCAGGGATCAGCCTCCGCTTCAGCCTCCCACCGTCCCCCCGAGTACCACCAGCCCCACCAGAGACCCATCCTACCCCTTCCCTTCCGCCAGTTTTAAACGACCTCCCACGCCGTACACGGCCAGTCTACAGCCAGCCTTCTGCCTTCCAGGTTTGGGAGCAGAAGAAACATTTTTACCCAAACCACCCCAAAGCCAAAAAGCCTGAATGTCGGCATTGCCAGGCTTTTGGCCTTGGAAATGTTGCCTTTCCGCCCTGGTGGACACAGATGGGTTCCCCCACGTCAGGCCCTGCCTGCCCCCAATACCAGATGCCGAGCAGGTATTTCTTTGCCAGAAAAGCCGTCCCTGCCTGGCCAGCCGCGTGCCATCTAAAATTTTCAAGCGCGTTTGTCTGCATCTGTGGCCAGAAAAGTCCATCTAAACCACCGACACATGGCAGTAAGCACGGCTAAGGCCGCTATATCTCTGTGACAGCTCACTGGGTGAGCTGGGTGGAGGGTCTCTGGGGGTGACGGTGGCTCTCAGCTCGCGCAACGCTCTTCAAAAACCGCAGGGATGGTGCAGGGTTCTTTCCCCCCAAGGTCCTCTGGTGGCATCACGTGCCCATAGAAACCAGGCCGTGTTGAAATGAATCGGTCTTGGGAGATCGTCCACACACAGGTCAGGAGCTGGGGACGGCCCTCTCCCGCAACGAGACTGAGCGTGGCTGGGTGACAAGAACCTTGTGCCAGGCAAGGTGGTTTTGCGATAACGGGCAAAAATTCTGCTGGCCGCCCTTAAGTTTGGGTAGGCTGGAGCACACCCTTGCCTGGCACATGTTATGAACCTTGTCGTCCAAAAATTTTTCTAAAGAGCTACCGGTGTCTGGACTGCCTGCTGGGGAAGGCTCAATTTCTAAGTTCGGCACTTCCGCCGTTCCACTGCTTCGCCCCGCCTGGCTGCGTTGCAGCGTCAGCTCGGCCTCCCCATCAACCGCTCATTGTGACGATGGAAACAGCTGGAATTCCAAACCCCCCACATGCTCCAGCGATTTGGCAGCAGCGCAATGCCATTACGCAGTACGAAGTGAAAACATGGGCCCGACAAGCACGGGGCGGACCCTCGGGGTTTGAGCCACCGAGAGAGGAGGCAGGTGAAAGGGGCTCTGCACCATCCTTGCCAGTTTTCAAGAAGCCACCAAAATGGTCAGTGCGGACAATGCCCTTGTCAGCATGAGCATTGTGGTGATCTTAGTTCTGGAACGATCGTTGGACACTCTAAAACAACAGGTCCCGCCAGCGACGGGAGGGGGAAAAACCGGACACAGATGGGGACACGGAGCCTTTCTCTCCGTCAAATCCACAAGGCCCGACAGTTTTCACAATTTAAATCGGTTTTCATTAGGAAAGTGGTTCGGGGTCCAGGGCTGGGTGCAAGTGGCGCATCAGCTCTCAGGGTGCATCAATCTCAGGCAAGTCAGGGCTGTGTTGAAGCTGTGCCGAGGAAGGGGAGGAGGAGGAGGAGGAGGAGGTATTCCTAGAAAACCGACGTTATCGACGTCCCTGCCTTGGGAAAAAGGGGTTTTGGCGCGAATTTGAGGCTGAGGAGGAAGATGAGGAAGATCCGTTTGGTAGTGCCCCTCGACCCAAGGCTTGAGAAATCAAGCTCCATCTCTCACATGATTTGCTTGGATGCTCCATTTCCCCAACATGATCCTCGCATTAAGGCCATCAAAATGAAACAAAAGTTACTGGGGGTGGCCACCCTCCTGGACCCCGGTACAAAACAAAATCAGCACTTTCCTTCCACCCACCCAAATAGAGAGTAAGATGCAGGAAATGGAGACCTTGCTGATTGATAAATTGGAAAACATCTGTTGTGTCTGATTCACGTCTTAAAAATGTCACGGTGGAACAACACAGCGATGTGACAGCAGAGAGTCCAAGTAGCCGTAGCGGCAGCAGCGCAGCAGGCAAGGTGGCAGATGCCTAATGGGTTACCTCTGTAAATTTTTTTTTACCACCTCACAAACGCTTGAATGGCTGGGCACACATCCAACACACTGAGCCCATCTTAAGATCAGGGGTGCAACGACTATCTGAGTCTCAACACCGATGTTTTGGATGTGTTCCGGACCCAATAGACTTCTGGGTACCCAAAAATGGACAAATGGCCCAGCTCGCTCGCCACGCCATAGAGGTGTTGTCCTGCCCAGCAGCCAGCGTCATATCTGAGCGGACCTTCAGCACAGCGGGAGGAGTCATTACAGAAAAATGCATCCGGCTTCCACAGAAAATTTGTAGATCGTTTGACTTTCATCAAGATGAATCAGGCATGGATCTCTGATGATGTTGTGCCCCAATTGCCGAGGTCACCGCTTAGTTCCCGGGTCTACTTCAAAATTTCCTCTTCAAACAGAAAATGGTCCTCTTGAAAACTTTTTTTTAAAATGATCATTTCTTACTGCAATTTTTATTCTCTTTTTCCCAACAGTTCATGTTGCTGGTTTTGCTGTGAGGAGACTGTAAAAGACAGAAAGGGTTTCATGACAACACCGTATTCCATTTAATCACTTTATCTTTAGATTTTTTCACATTTTCAATGTTTTTGAGGTCATGTTGCTGTGAGATACAGCTATAATCATGGTCCTTTGGAACAGAAATGTGCTTCTAAGTGGCATTTCTCCATCACAATTTTTAATAGGGCTGAGAAGTCATATTTATAATTTTTTTGGGGTCATGTTTCTGTGAGATACAGCAATAATCATGGCCCTTTTGGGAAACAGAAAGTGGCTTTTAAGTGCATTTCTCCCTCACAAATTTTAACAGTGGCTGAGAAGTTTTTTTTAAAATTTTTTTTGGGGGTCATGTTGCTGTGAGATAAAGCTAAAATTTCATGGTTCTTTGGAAAGAAATGTGGCTTCTAAGGGGCATTTTCTCCCTCACAATTTTTAACAGGGCCTGAGAAGTTCATTTTTATAATTTTTTTGGTCATGCTGTTTTTTTGAAATGCAGCAATACAACAGTCCTATTAATAAAAATGTTGTTTCTAACAGACATTTGTTCACACAATTGTCAAAAGTTGCTCAAGGGTCATGTTTTTGAATTTTTGGGGGCTTTTTTGCTGTGACATGCAGCTATACTACAGGTCCTATTATAAAAAAAAAATGTTGTTTCTAACAGACATTTTTTTCTTCACAATTGTCCAAAGTGGCTCAAGGGTCAGGCTTTGAATTTTTGGGGGCATTTTTCTGTGACATCAGCTATAACTAGGTCCTATTATAAAAAAATGTTTGTTTCTAACAACATTTGTTCTTCACAATTGTCCAAGTGGCTCAAGGTTCACGTTTTTGGGAATTTTTGGGGGCATTTTGCTGTGACATGCAGCTATACTACAGGTCCTATTATATATAAACTTTTTGTTTCTAACAGACATTTGTTTTTCACAATTGTCCAAAAGTGGCTCAAGGGTCCATGCTTTGAATTTTTGGGGGCATTTTGCTGTGACATGCAGCTATACTACAGGTCCTGTTATAAAAAAAATGTTGTTTCTAACAGACATTTGTTCTTCACAATTGTCAAAGTGGCTCATTGGTCATGTTTTAAATTTTTTGGGGGCATTTGCTGTGACATGCAGCAACTACAGGTCCTATTATATAAAAAAAAAAAATTTAACAGAAATTTGTTCTTCACAATTGTCCAAAGTGGCTCAAGGGTCATGCTTTGAATTTTTGGGGGCCCATTTTGCTGTAAAAATGCGCTAGAATACAGGCCCCTATTGTAAAAAAAATGTGGTTTCTAACAGACATTTTTTTCTTCACAATTGTCAAAAAGTGGCTCAAGGGTGATGGTGCTGTCAGAAACAGGAATGGGTAGGACACTTTTTAAGGGGACACATATTGCAAAATGACTTGTTTTTGCAAGATCTTTAACATAGCTAGCAATCCCTGTATTGAGAAAACCCCCATTTAATACAATTAAAAAGAGAAAAAAAAAACAATGGTGGGATTCCATCCTATTTTAAAAATGTTTTTTCTAGAATTAAACTACTAAAAAAACTTGCATGTACAAAATAGCTGGTAAAAAAATTCCTCTGAATTGTACAAGGGAGTACAGGAAGACTTGACCAGATGTAGGTTATTCAGAGGACATGGAGTATGGAGCACGGACAGAGAACAAAAGAACAGAGACAATTTTTCCCCCAGCACGTTGAGTAAAATGAGAAAAAGAATGCCAAAGAAAAAGGGCACCCGGGTGGAAAGGAGCGTTAACCACCCGTATTTCCAGTGAAGCTCAATGGTCCCCACTCATACGGGGGGCAAACACTACCCAGGACAGGGACATAATGTCAGTAAACTAAATGTGTTTAAGACTCCTTTTCCAGCACTTTTTAATCTGTGGGTCAGACAGGTTTTAATGGTCATACTGTGGTACGGGCAGATATTTAATGTCCAGTTCAACTAAATGGGGTTTTTAAAGACTCCTTTTCAGGCACTTTTTAATCGGGTTTATTCAGTTGGGCTCATGCTGCTTTCCAGACGGATATTCAATGTCCCCGTTCAATAAAATGATGGTTCAAATATACTGCCTTCTGGCACTTTTTAATTTGTGGGCATGAAGGTTTAAGGTCATGCGTGGTACAACAAAGGGAAAAGTGAAAGGTCCCGTGATTTTTTTCTGTGGGTTTTATACCTAAGTGGTTCCTAAGATGTAGCACGTATCCTTTGACTGTTGTGGCTTTATCCAGCTTCTCCCCCCCTCTTTGGGTGTTAAGAATGAAGGTGTTGTTCCTCTCCCTAGACTTAATGTCAACGGCGATAATCTATATCCGACTATCGGTATCTTATTGATAATTGCCGTTCAACTATCGCCCGATGACGATAGTCAGCTAATCACCATCACTAGTAAACACCTTTCTTAATCCTTCTGTCCCCCTTGTTTCTCCCAACCCGACCAAAGATGTGAGATCCGGCCCCCCTCTGGTGCAATATCATCATTTGCAGGACTCTTTGTTTACATTGAAAATAGTTGTTAATTAAGTTGGATGTAGTTTGGGTCATAGGGCCCGTGGGGAGAAAAAATTGGGGGGAAAAATTAAAATGCCTCCCTAACTATAAGAGCCTGATTTGCAAAAAATGTACACAGTATGGTATATAAGGCACTCTAAATCATTACTTTTCCCATACAAAAAAAGGATATTGAACACTATACAATTTTATTCAATAGCAGTCTATAAGAGACATAAGCAATACACCTTAAAACATCAAGACAAGGCATAAACAATGTTGTCATGAGATTTGTACCTAGGATGGGGTGTTTTGAGCATCTCTTGTCACTTGTCTGAGCTAAATGATTAAAGATATACATAGATGGAATTAAGTAAAGCAGAGAGAGTGGGCACAGTGATTAGTGCCAAGAGACAACAGCTTGCAGGGAACAATTACAGTGTCTAGCACATACTAATATTGATTTTCCACTGGTCAGTTTAAAGCATATGCTGTTAACTTGATGAAAGGACAATAGCTGCAGTATGTAAGGAAGGTTATCTGCTTAACTATACTTAAATAGAGACACCCCTGTGGGTGTATTTTTATTGCACACCAGAAACATACTGCTTCTGTGTATAACATCATGGGAAAGTCTAAAGAAATCAGCCAAGAAATCAAGATGAGAATTGTGCAGTTGCACAAGTCTAGATCATCTTTGGGTGCCATTTCCAGGTGCCTCATTCATCTGTACAAACAATTATTCACAAGTCCAAACAAGATGGGAAGGGCAATTCAACCAAATACTAATGAAATGTATGTAAACTTTTGACTTTGAAGAAAGTAATAAAGATACCTTAAAAATATCTCTTTATTGGCATTGGCAATATAAATAATTTTTTGGGAATCCTAATGACCTAAAATTGGTCAGGTTTATTCTGATTTCATGTCAGATAATGAGAAACACATGCATATGTGTGAAATTATATAGTGTATGTAAACTTCTGGATTCAACTGTATATACCTACCTACACACTGGGGGTCATATATCTAAAACCTACTGTGGGCACATATATACAGTACCTACATACTGGGTGGGCTCTATATAACTACCAAGTTACTGGGGGAACCTATATACTTACGTACATAACCACCATTCTACTGGGGGGTCCTATATAACTACCAATTTACTGAGGGATCAATATACCTAACAACCTTCTGGTGGACCTATATAGCTACCTACATGCTGGGGGACAAATATACCTACCAACCTAGTAGGGGCTAATATACACCTACCAACCTACTATAGGAGCTATATACCTACCTACTGGTATAACCTATATACTTACCTATCAAATCAACCTATTTACATAACTACTGAGAAGCGCTAAATACCTTCCTAGTTACTGAAAGTGGCTATATATCTACCTACACAGGGGCCCTGTGTACCCACTTTCGTACTGGAGGACCTAAATTGCTACCTACATAACTTGCTGACCTATATATCTACCTATCTACTTTTTATTTTATTTTATTTTTTTGGGGGGAGCTATATACTTACCTACTGATTGGACCTATATAACCACTTGTTTACTGTGAGGTATCTATTTAAACTACCTAAAGGGGGCCATATATACCTGTCTACATACTGAGCGGACTTATATACCTATCTATCAAAGGTACCTAAATACCTATCTACTAATGGGATTTATATGCATACCTACCAAGGGGCTATATACCCACCTAAGTATTGAGGAGACATATATACCTATTATACTAACCTGCTGGGAGGGTTCTATACACCTCCCTACTTAATGGAGGTCTATATAGGTACAATGGTTGACTCCCCACCCTCCACTGCAGGTACCTGGCTAACCTATTATAGGAAAGCAGGTTACTGTGGGAATGGGGCATTGCCATGCTTTGCAATATAGACCCTCTTTAACAGTCCTCACTGCGGTCCCCGCTCGGGACTGCGGACGTGCCCGTGTTTCTGTTGCGGCACCTTACCTCCCACTCAGTGTGTACTCACTTCTCCTTGTTTCTGTTTAGCCTCCTCATTCTGCAGGTTTCCCTAGGGTGCGTACACGCTTGTTTGCAACCACCTAGAACTTAAGGAACTTCCTGCCTGTGTTCCTGTACAGTTCATTTATGTTTGGTGATTTTCCTACATTGACCCAGACCTCTGGTTGCTGTTACTTTACCTTCGTTTACTGATGTCCTGGTTCCTGTTTCCTGCACTGCTATTACCTGACACTATGCCTGGGACTCTGCTACTTATCTAAGGTTGCACCTGTCTGAGACCCTTCACCTGTGCATGTTCCCATAGTCCTATATCTGGCACTTCAGCTGTCACCACGAGCGGCAGGTGCAGTGACCTGGGAGTCTCATGTAGCAAAGTCTATCCCGATCCCTGGCATACCTCCTTCCACCCCCTTCTCTGCCTAGAATGAAGTGGCGCCTAGGTAGTTGCCTACCCATTGTCCCAGCCCTGGTCTGCATCATCTCTCGTGTTGACCCAGAGGATCCACCACATCCGTCTACCATTACACCCTCATTAGGTTATGGAGGTATGTAACCCCCACCTCAGTAGGTAGTTGGGTATATACCTGTAGGTGCTGGGGAAAAAAATGTGTGGTAAATTCTGCAGAGAAAATTTGTGACTGAGAGAGGACATCATCATCATAGCAGTCTGGGTCGGATGGGTAAGAAAAGGAAAGTGAATGACTTCCATCACTGAAGACGTCCCTTGTGAGTCTCTGCATGTAACTGTGGTATGATCACTTATATGTTTGCATCTGCATACAACTGGTAGTCACATGTGATGGTCAGATTTGGTCATGAACTAGCAGCATTATTTGGTCTTTAAGTAATATCATTGGGTCTTAGTATTGTCCTCTGTAGAGAATAGAGAGGTGGTCAGGAAGACACAGCACTTTCTGTTCTCTTTAATGGGAATTCCAAGTACAGCTGAGCATACTTGTTTGGCTGTACCTGAAACTCCAAAAGAAATAAATAGAGTGAGCTGTGCCTGTGCACCCAGCTTTCCATTCTACATGGAAGGCTGTAAAGGCTACTTCTCAATATAAGTGAGGGTTCTAGAGGTAGGAGGTAGGGTATATCCTGCGAATATGTCATAAATGTCTGTGGTGGGAAAACCCTTTTATGTACTAACTATGTAAAAATGTAGACAATAAATCATAATTAGAGTAGTTCCTCCTACCATTTTTTTTGTAAAAATAATTAAAGTTGTGGTACAGGATTACAAAATTATAGCTCTTATCTTCCAGAAACAATGCTTTACCTGTATTTGGGTTGTGTCTAGTATAGCAGCTCAGCTCCATTGAAGTGAAAAGGGTTTGGCTGCAATACCACACTCAAGTGATTTTAGGCAGCTAATTTTTTTTTCTATTTCTTTACAATCCCTTTAACAGACATTACAAGCTAAAGATAAGCTCGCTCATACCCAATATTATTGAAAGAATCCACTATGCTCTGTGCTAGACATTTCAATATTGCAGCAAACAGTTTATTTTATTAAAAAAAACGCACTGTGAATAAAACGTGATGTTCTCCTAATTAAAAAAGGGTCTGGCAATGTACCTACTGTGTATATAAAACTGCTTGAGAATAAATTACTTTCATTCATGTGTTACCTTTTAATGGACCAATATGTTTCCCTAGTGCATAGGGTTTTGACACTGCAGACATCTTATACTTGGTAATTAGAACTAAACTTATGACCAGGGTATAAACAGTGAAATTACAGTTGCGGCTTACTGAAATGTAAAATGGGCTCAAACAAATTGATTGGAAAGGGTTTTTGTAATTTCAGTTAAGATTTTAAAGTACTGAAGGTACTTAAGGTAAGAATTTGTCTTACCTTAAATGCATTCATAAACTACACAGCTTCTCTAATAGAGCTATCACTACACAGCCAATGGCTTCAGAAATATACCTAGTAGATCAACTTCTTGTCCTTGCACTTCAAATATGTTTTCCCATCTCAGGAATAACATAGGACAAGTTAAAGGACCACCTTGTTTTTTTACATTTTTTCAGTACACCACATGGCAATGTGACAGTGTTCTACAATAGTTACATTTTTTGTGAGGCTGAAAAAAGACACACCCATACTGTTCAGCCTCTAGTCCTATGGTGTTGATCCAGAGCAAGACAATTCACAACGAGATAGGGAAAAAAATTCCTTGCCGAATCCAATCTGGCAATGAGAATAAATCCCTGGATCAATAACCCTTATAAAGAATCCTAATCACTAAAACTTGCAATATTATTACACACTAGAAATACATCCAGACCCTTTTTGATTTCTGTTAATGAATCGACCATGATGGGTTCATCTGGCAGAGAGTTCCACAGTCTCACTTCCCTTACAGTAAAGAATCCCTTTTTATGTTCATGTACAACCTTTCTTTCCTCTAGACATAGAGGATGCCCCATTGTTCTAGATACAATCCTGGGTATAAATACATCTTCGGAGAGGTCTCTATATTGATCTTTGATATAATTAAACATATTTATTATGTCCTCCTGAAGCCGTCTTTTCATTAAACTAAATAATTCTAATCTTTCTGGGTATTGTAGTCCACCCACTCCTTTTATTATTTTTGTTGCCTATTCAAGCTCTACAATGTTTTTCCTTTGCACTGGTGCCCAAAACTGTAAACAATATACCATGTGTGGTCTGACCAGTGACTAGTATAATGGGAGATTGATGTTCTAATTGTGTGCCTCTAAACCCCCTTTAATACACTCCATTGTCTTATTTGCCTTGGCAGCAGCTGCCTGACACTGGCTGCTACAATTAAGTTTACTGTACACTAGGATTCCCAAGTCCTTCTCCATGTCACATTTAACCAGAGTTTTTCCATTTAACAGGTAATTATGGAATTGATTTTTCCCACCCATGTCCATAACTTTGAATTAAACAGTGTTAAACCTCATCTGCCACTGCTCTTCCCAGGCTTCCAACTTATCCAGATCCCTTTATAATAGAACATTAACCTCTATTGTGTTGAGTACTGTAAAGAGCTTGTATCATCTGCAAACATTGATATTCTACTGTGCAATCCATTTGCAAGATTTTTAATGAATATATTAAAGAGAATAAGGCTGAATACTGACCTCTGTGGTACCCCACTAGTAACAGGGTTCCAGTCTGAGTATGTACCATTAATCACCACCCTTTGTTTTCTATCGCTCAGCCAGTTACTTACCCACTTGCAAACATTTCCCCCCAGTCTAAGCATTTTCATTTTACTTACCAACCTTTTATGTGGCACCCTATCAAATGCTTTAGAAAAATTTAGATATATGACATCCAATGCCTCACCCAGATCCATTCTAGAACTAACCTCATCATAGAAACTGATGAGATTAGTTTGACATGATCGATCTTTCATAAACTGCTGGAACGGCATTACACATTTATTTTCAACTAAATATTCCAGTATAGCATCTCTTAGAAAACCTTCAAACATTTTAACCAAGACAGAGGTAATTAATGATATAATTATGGTTGTGCATAAACCGTTACCTGTAAATGATTATTATTTTGTGCTGCTGCTGTCTCCATCTGGGACTAAAAATGTGCTGCTTTTTGTTTATTCTTCTTCCTCCAGTAGCATGACTGCACTAGTGAATGCATGGCCCAGCATTTACTATGACTTCCAGACAGCAGTCAGTGTAACACTGTAGGGAATAGTGGATCCACTGGACTGCCGCAAGCGATGGTGAAGGCCACGCCAGGGAGCGGAGTCTAAGTAGGTCCCGGTGTTCACCAGAGCCCGCCGCAAAGCGGGTTGGTCTTGCTGTGGCGGGATTCCACCAAGTTGCTACCCCTGATGCGACCTGCTTGCAGCGGCAGCCGAGGTGCGGCAAGGTACCAGACAGGCGAGCAGGACAGGCCAGGCGGTGGTGTTATGTGGACCGTAACAGACGTGGACAGGACTGCGACCACAGTAGGCACTAGGAACACTACGGAGCTTTCTCTGAGGCTCAAAAGCACCAAATATCCAGCAAGGGCTAAGGGGAAGAGGCAGGGATACATAGGAACAGCGCCCTTAAAATCACAGGAGCGCGGTCAGGTAAGGAGAATGCCGGATAGCGAGTGCACCCGTGGCCCGACCAGGATAGCACGGGTGTGTCCACAGCTCGAAGCGTGAGCCGCAGGAGCACCCGTGACAGTCAGTATGTCTGGTACATGGGATATGGGCAGTTCTTGGCGATGCAGCGGCAGTTTCCTATCTGCCTTCTTATGGGAAATAAATAACATAGGAGCTAGGAGAAGGTTTTATGCTGCTAATGTAATCCTGTAGTTTTTAGGAAGTGGGCGATGGACGTTGTTGCTGACTTTCATTTTCTTCAAAAGACCCTGTTATTGAGTGTCTGTCAAACGAGGAAACAGACAAAAATAGAAGTGAAGGAAATGGATAAAATGGTATTGTCTTACATATAAATGATCTTTATCTGAATACTTTGTTAGGTAGAACAAAAATTAAAAAATTAAAAACATTTTGATGAGTGGGATCTGAACTACCACAAAACAAAGCAATTCTGAGAATGTAGAGTCCCAGTGCTAGTTTACTGCTATGGCCAATTCCCATATTTTCCCTCCCAGGCTAAGCAAGTAACCGCAACACAGCTCCAATAAAGTGAATTGAGTCGTTTCCCTGCATATCCACATCATGTTGGTTAGCATGATATTATATTTTAAAACCACTCTTTATGTTACTATGTATATACAGTATTACATGTGAGTACATTGCAGGTACTCATATGTTACCTCCATGGCATGACTAAAGGGATGTCTATGTGAGCTGGCCTACTACCCTTCATTCTTATCAAACCCCCTTTAATGACCCTGACTTTTAAACTTGGTGGAAAGGCCACAGTAGCCACTTTATTGCACAAAAATATCCCATCCACAAATTATACACCATATATAACATTAACATGTTTTACATTACTAGCTCCATGTGTGCCAAATTCCCAAATTTATAGAAAACAAATACAATTGTAGTAGAAAAAAACCTTTTATTTTTAGTAGTAGAACTACGTGTTTCGTCTTAGCAGACTTCCTCAGATTCGTCATAATACACATTGACGTGTCAAGGATTAAATGGATAGCTAAACAGCTTAATTAAATACTGTACATCTGTGCACCATTAAATAATTTGACTTGAAATATTTAAAAGTGGAAATAAGCATTAAAACCTACTAATAAAAACATTTATGATATTTGTATATATCAGTAACCACCAAATGCTACTGTAGTCCTACTTTATTTTTTTAAACATATCGTCTTTTAATACATTTTTATATTTTTGTAAATATACTGTACTAGTCCTTAATAGTCGCAGTGTTAAGGTTTTTATTATACTCAGTGATTGTTCAAACCTCCCAACCTTTGGTATATCTCCGCATTCTTTAAATATACACTCACAAGAGAAAGAAATTTTGACAGAAACCGAGATGGGACAAACTGTAGTTTTTTTTATCTGAGAAAGTATGGAAGCTTGTCAGAGTCAAAACTAGTGGTAACTCATTCTTTTCACAGCCTATCCCATTCTTTCTATTAAGAAGAATATCTTATCAATCTACAGTGGGGAAAAAATACTTAATTTGCAAATAAATTCTTTCCAAATCAGACAAAGTGATTTTCTGGAATTCTTTTTAGCATTTTGTCTCTCATAATTGAGGTTTACCTATGATGTCAATTACAGGCCTCTCATCTTTGAAGGAGGGAGAACTTGCATAATTGGTGGCTGACTAAATACTTTTTTTCGCAACTGTAGGAGCATTACAGAGTTGGTTATTATGCTTAATTTTAAATTTTTTCAACAATATAAAATGTTTTTTATTGTTGATTTTTTTTGTTTTAACATTTTTAATTTGCTTGCTTTTTTCATTTTATAGTCCCAATATAGGACTAGGCTATGTGATTGTGTGATCACTTTTATAATACATAACAATACATTATTGTATTGCTAAGTATTATAATGTAACTGTGACAGGAGCCTATAGGACTCTAATAGACTCCTTTATATGGCAGATCCAATAACCATCATTTGACTTCTGACTGCCTTTGCAAACATAGGTACCTTGCAACTGTTGTTTATAAGTACCAGCCAACAGCCATTTTCTATCCTCAGGTGCTTACTTGAGGCTCTTTGAGGAAGCATCTAAGGGAGTAAAATTGCTTTTGACTGATACTTGTTGTGTCAACTCCCATGTTATTTCTTGAAAATTAAGATTTAAGAACATTGGGGTTGAAGAATGAGTGCTGTTGGAGATTTTATTATTTACAATAACTTAAATTTGTGCTTCATTTATGTGATTATTGTAAAGATGTTTGTTAAAGAATAAAGATATTTGGGTGAGTTTCTGATCAAATAAAATACACTGCAGTCACATTGTCAAACATGTTAGATAGGAGGACTTGGTGCTTGTTTTCCCCTGCTCTCTTTCCAGAATTGTCAGGTTAATTCCCATTCACCTTTGTTTGTGAATAGTGTTGCCCCTCATATTTGACTTGGTGACAAATTTGATCCGAATCTAAGTAATTCAGTTTGGGTAGGTATAATTTCAATTTTGCAAAGAATTGCCCAGGGGCGTTGCTAGGTAGTTTTGTTCGGGGCACAGGCCCCGGACAAAACTCCCCGTGCCCCGAATCTCAGAACGTCTGGTTCCAAGTCATTACTGTGACCTGTAGAGCCGACAAGCTATTCCACGGTATGTGCGTCCCCTGGACGCACATAGAGTTCAGAGCAGCAGCTATGTACAGGTAGGGAGGGGGAGGGCGACTGCCCAGGATGACGAGAGCTCAGGAGGGAGGAGGGGGCGCCGGCTGCTCACACTTTGAAGTGAATCAGGAAGCAGCACATTGTCCGGCCATGAGAGGCTCCGCCCCCTGCTGTGCTCTTATCTCGCCTGGGGCCAGACCAGCAAGAAGGACACAAGTGAGTGGGGAGCCTCAGTGTAGAGCAGTGCTAAGTAGTGTAATAAGCGTGAGACAAAATAATGTTACTGAATGTGAACTGTACTGAATGTATGTGTATGCATGTGTGTGTGTAAATGTGTATGTATTGTATTTATGTGTATACATGTGTGTATGTAGTATGTATGTATGTGTTTGCATAGTTGTCTGTGTGTATGTACATATGTGTATACGTGTGTGTGTATATATGCATTGTATGTGTGTGTATGTATGTTTGTATATATGTCTCTGTGTATGTATGTAAATGTGTATGTACTGTATATATGTGTATGTATATTTGTGTATACACACACATATCCACAATATCACCTCATTCACATCACTAAAACATAATCCTGCCTGTGTGTCCCTTAGGCTATGTTCACACAGTGTATTTAGACGTGTACAGTACACGTCGCAATACACTGTGTGCTTCAGGAGCTCGCGCTGTTCAGCACCTCTTTTCGAAGCATGGGGGTAGGAGAGGGGCAACAGCCCGCCAGCCCCATAGACATGCATTGACATGTCCCTTATCTCCCTATGCATACAATACGATCGTATTGTACACATGGGGGGAGGACGTGTAATCCATAGTTCCCTATGAGAGCTATGTATTACCGCAATTTTGTCATGTGAACATACCCTTAGATCTGTAAACTACAACCTGATGATGAATTATATTTGAATATATTTTTTTTTATACTTGTCATTTGTCAGGGTTGCGTATGATTTTAGCTGCTGCAGTCAGACTAAGGCTATGTTCACACTGCGTATAGCGCGGGGCACATTTTGTGGCGTATTTGCGCTTCAATACGCCCGACTTGCGCGTCACAATTACTGTTATTCATAGTTCTCACAGAGAGCTATTAATTACATCTCGTCTCTCCCGTGTGTAAATACACATATATTGCACACCAGGGGAGAGAAGTGACATGTCCCTTCTTTGCGGCACCGAGAGTGGAGCTGAATGGACCAGCCCCCCCTGTGCTTGGAAGTACACGCTGAACAGCATGTACTTCCAAAACACACAGCGTACTGCCCTAAGGGTATGTTCACACAGTGCATGGTGTCACGGACCTGTGCGC
Source organism: Phyllomedusa bahiana (assembly GCA_025379985.1). Taxonomy (NCBI): domain Eukaryota; kingdom Metazoa; phylum Chordata; class Amphibia; order Anura; family Hylidae; genus Phyllomedusa; species Phyllomedusa bahiana. Next base: position 15,337 of record JAODAL010041849.1, read on the forward strand.
ACCACTATACGTCTGCTTTCGGAAGTACGCGCTCTCCAGTGCATAATTTCAGCAGCGCTCCAGCCATCTCCCATCCATTTTCACTTTCCCCCCGACAGAAGCAGCATGTCACTCATTTTTACGGGCGGGTTCTGTGTGCAGGGAACACAGGCAATTATAGCCCTCACCGCTATGATCTTACCCTATTTGCGGGGCGCACTTTGGGCGCATTACAGCACAGCTATGCCCCACAAATACACTGTGTATGTTCACAAGACATAATGTTGGTCCGTACTTTGGCGGGTAATTGTGTTTCAATACACCCGAAGTACGGGCCAACATTATGGTAACTCATAGATGTCACTGAGAGCAACCTGTTCTTGGAGAAGAAATATTAGTGGGAGCTTCAGAGGGACGCGCTGGCCACAGTTTTTTCTCTGTAAAAACACATGCCGCGGTTCATGGGGCGTAAAAAATGCCGTGTGAACGCAGCCCTACTGAGAAAAACTCAACACAGGGCCCGGGCCCCAGATGTTTTGGGACCCTAGCAACACCCCTGGAATTGCCCCTAACCCTAGATTGGATTTAGGATTATGGTTTCTAGATCTTTAAGGAGTTAACTTCTTTTCAGTATTACTGCAGGCACTGCATTGCTCCAGGCATCCTTCCTTAGCAATATTTGATGACACTTCCTGTATCTATAGGTTACCATTGTGTACTGGAAACTGGATGTGACATCGGTCATGATGCACTATGCCTGAAATCACGTTCAATGTCACTTTTGCTTTTCATGACATAGAGTTATACTGGGGAAACCAATGAAAGTGACATTTGAATGTCACATCTGAAGTGATAGTATGGCAGAAGTGAAGAGGGGCCTGGAGCAACACTGAAAGGTAAGTTAACCCCTAAAACAAACTTAAAAATCCTAACCCAGACTTAAGGTTAGGCTAAGAGTTACAGTTAAGGATAGGGTTAGAGATAGGGGTAGGGTTATAGAAAAAATTTAGCTTTGAGACTTTCCAAACTAAGGTTTTTTTTCAAACGTATGGTTGAATCAGTGTCAAACCATACAAAACCCTATGCAAGCAACACTTTTAACTAACTTTGTAGGATATGCTGGCAGGGGATGTGCTCAGGTTCTCATAATTCAAAGGAAGGATTGCATATAATGTGGGTTCTGTCCTCTCTCCCTCCAGGGGTACTCTATCAACTGCAAAAACTGCCTGTCTACATGCCCTTGGTTTATAATAGTAAACTATACAAGGTGGGCCATTTATATGGATACAACTAAATAAAATGGGAATGGTTAGTGATATCAGCTTCCTGTTTGTGGCACATTAGTATATGGGAGGGGGAAAACTTTTCAAGATGGGTGATGACCATGGTGGCCATTTTGAAGTCAGCCATTTTGGATCCAACTTTATTTTTTCCAATGTGAAGAGGGTCATGTAAAACCATACCATGGTCAACACCTATCTTAAAAAGTTTTCCCCCTCCCATATACTAATGTGCCACAAACAGGAAGCTCATATTACCAACCATTCCCATTTTATTTAGGTATATCCATCTAAATGGCCCACCCTTTACAACTGAAAATTTGTTGTAGGAAATGAAAACATTTAAATTGGGAGTTAATATACTTTGCCTATGTAAAAGAATATCCTCATGAAATGCAAAGGACATAACTAGCAAGAGGGAAAAGTAATCAGTTCTGAATGAAAGCATAAACGATACCAGACAAGCAAACTTGTTCTAAAATTGAAGTTCTCTTTGCCTTTAAAATAAAGCATCTTGTGACATCAATAAATACTAATATTTATGTAAAACACAGACATGTAATCATGGCAATCTGCTGTTAGAAATATCCTGAATATATGAGCTTGTTTGTTGTCAAAAAGATTGATTGAATTTATGTGCTGTATGGTTTGGTGATGTGAATTAGCAGATGTTCCAGAACAAAGCCTTAAGGTACACAACAGAAGACCCATCAGGGGACAAGGAAGTTTAGTAAATGACAAATGTACAGAGCAATAGTAGACGATGAGACGAGGAAGTAAACAGGAGCACTTCTATGGAGAATATGTGTGCAGAAAAGCTTAAATATGGCATATTTTCAGTGATTTTCTTTAGAGTATGCACAATGGCATTTTTGCTGCCTGGGGCTGCCTGAGTTTGCTTCCCCTTTTTATAGTACACACCACCAGTTTTGCAGGTTCATGCATCTTAATAACAGACTCCTCCTCAAATCACAAAGAAGGAGACTGGTACACTATACATGATAAAGACTGGAATGCCATAGAAGCCCATTTATATGCAAAGTTAATAACTCCCCCCATTAATAGATTGGAAAAAGGGGTTGTTTTACCTGCATTTTGCACTTGTGCTATCTCCTCTTCAGTACACAGTGGGTTTTTCTGTATTCTGTTGAGAACTGCCATTTAAGCCTTTGTATTTGTCAATATGGTAGGTATGGGAAGTCTATTTTAATGTTGCGCACTTAGAGGATAGTAGAAAGCCCACCCAACTGAATAGTAGTAACATCACCAATTGGCTGTAACGCCAGTATGGTGAAATATATATAACTGTGCAAACACCCTGTCTAATATATTTTTTTATTTTTTTGCAGGTATGATATTAGGGTATCCTCTCCGCTCATCCATAGACGGTGTGTGAGTGGTATGCCTATTAGTGCTTTGCACCTGATTAACCTTCTGTTATAGCATTATGGCTGCTCTGAGTCCTATTGGTAACTAGTTTGTGACCTGCCTAGGGGTTAGTAATTAATCCTCCATTCTTCTGTGATTTATATTTAATTTTTGTCCCTTCATTTTTGTCCCATTTGTTTCTGTGATGTGTTTACAATATTATAAGAGCTTAACCTTATTTACTGTTTTGTGTATGTGCAGATGTTGCATAACTAAACAGAACAGATATTGCACCGTGATATCACGGCACAGAATGTTATCTCAACTTTTTCAATGCTTTTCAATGGCCTTTGTTTACAGATAAGAGCAGATAACACGAAAAGCTGTAATATCATGGTCAAGCTGTACTCTGCTACATCTGTAGCTGTTTGAGCCCTTAATATATATATATATATATATATATATATATATATATATATATATATATATATATATATCTATATATATATATATATATATATATATAAATTTTATAGATCACATTGTTAAAGATGCTGCAATACCTATCTTGTGTATCTTTTATTTATTACAAAAAAAAATTTTATTATTGGGGAATCAATGGTTTTGTATTTGATTTAGTTTATTTTTAAAAATTTTAAAAACTTTTTTAATTGATTTCCTTTTTTTCCTTTTATAGTCCCAACATGGGGCTAGACTTTGCAATCACTTTTATAACTCTTAGCAACACATTACTGTATTGCTGTGCTTTTTACTGTACTTGTGATGGGCAGCCTATTAGAATATATAAGGCTCCTGTAATTAGCTTACCCAGATGCCATAATTTGACTTCTGGCGGCAATGACAACTGTAGGTTACCGTGATCGCATTGCAGAGGTACTCATGGATGACAAAGAGAGCCTCTACCCTCTGTTAGTCACCTAGATGCTGCAGACACTGCAGACTTTAGCATCAGAACTAGCTCCATTCCCGGCTGCTGCAATAGGAGTCTGACTGTACTTTACAGCGGAAATTTGATGTGGGTGGTGCGGGTACAGTCTCTTCTTGAAATCTGAGAGAATTGGCAAGTGTGCAAAATCAGTGCTACTCCGGGCAGACCACCCCCAACTCTTTTACTATGCCACTGAGTAAGCACCAAAGAGAGCTAAAACACTACACTATCTTGACTTTAAATACTGCACCATTAGTCCTGCCTCTTAACATCATTGTGATGCAGTTTTTGTAATGCAGGTTGTAAAGCAAATGCCATGGATGGATTGTAAAAGGTTGCAGGGCATATACAGTACTGTAGAATGTAATCTTTTTCTATTGTTTTTTCTTAAATCACTTTTATTTTGGGTGTAGAGACAGTATCAAAATGAAAGATGTGAAACCATACGTAGGCCTCCTTCACTCACATACTTTTTATGGCATTTTTTTGGTTTAAAGAGAAAAAACAAATACAGATCAAATGTATGCTTTTTTTAAATGACATTTTTGCATTTAGGTAAACTAATTCAAAGACCACATAATTCAATGTTATTTTTTTAGCTGTTCTCTTAACACCCTGTGTAAAAATGCTGGGAAAAAACACAACAAAAAGCACATCACACAAGCATTTTTTAAGCTGAAAAAAAACAACAACTGAGGTCTATGGAGAAAAAAATGTTCACAAACTGGATGTAAAAACGTTACAGTTGAAGCATGCTACGTTGGGAAAAAAAGCACAAAAATGAGAAAAAACACTGCAAAGAAAATAACATTGTAGTACATTTTATATTTTCTTAAATTATAGCTAACATCTTTTAAGTTTTTTGGGGCTTTTTATGAAAAAAGACAGCGCTGAAAATCCCAGGAAAAGCTTCACAAAAATGGAATGATTTCTAAAAACGCTATGTGTGACTATGTGTTAATTTTATTTCTATGTCGGATATGAAAATGTTAAGTAAATAGAAACAATTTAATAATCCCCTACTGCAATTAATTATTTTTGCTTCACAGTTTCTAGTATGGGTTTCTAAGTATCTGTCACTCCTTATTTACGGTTCCAGCTGTTTATATAACAAAATATTCCAATTATGCACAACTAAATAAAAGATTTTCTAATGTGCGTATGAAGAAACTTTCAAAAAAGTTTTAAACAGGCTTCAAAGAAGAATTTAAGCTGCTGTAACTGCATGTAACGCTGTGATTCCTCATAATATACTTAAATGTGCTTATTTAAAGGGATTCATTTTTTACCATGACAGGTATGAAGAGAAGAAACTATTCTACATACTGCAGGTAGCATGGTTGAATTTGTTGCTTGTACTCAATGGGACTACATTGATCAAGCTGTAGTAAGGTGAAGCAAAGTGCCAATGGATATGAGGGACATAGGAAGGACATGTATGAAACTTGGCGCTGACACGCCAGTTCTAAATTGATATAGAGGAGTGTAGAATATGACAGTATGTATGAAACTGTCGTATGTGAGTTTGTAAATCTGGCGTGTGGTAAGCCTGGCATAGCATGTCTTTGGTGCATAGTACATATTTGGTGCATAGCACATCTTTGGTGCATTGCACGTCTGGCTCATAGCAAAGCATAACTTTGGCGTAAAGCACATCTTTGGCTAATAGCTGAGCATATCGTTGAGGCAGATCTTTGGCACATAGCACATCTTTGGCGGATTCAAAAGTGCCGTGCCTGGCATAAATTTTGGCGTTCATCTGTTCTTACATTTATAGAACATAGGTTATAATAACGTAAAATAACTGCGTAGAAGTCTAACCATTGAAGTTCGGCCATTGTCAGAGTAGCTTAGATCCTTCCACTTGCCCATTTTTCCTGCCTCAGCAATTTAAAGGATGGATGTTCATTCACTTGTTGATATTGTCACAATGTGTGCTGCGGTCTCCGCTCCAAACTATGGTTATGCTTGTGTTCCTAACTGTTGCCCTGTCTGGCACTTACCTCTCCCTGCTCTTGCTCTGCTCTCCTTCTCTGCTTGATGCTGGTATGCACATACCTGTCTTCCTAGAGTGCACATGCACCAACTATTTAAGATTTGAAGAGCCAGCAGCTCGCTGACCACCTATCACCTGCCAATTGGACCTTTACAAGGATACCTCCCCCTGTCTTCCTTGCCAGTTTATTAGTGTTCCTTACTGTTCTTTTGTGCATATTAGCTTGTATCCTGTATTTCCTGGTTTTGACCCTTGCTGACGACTTACTGACTATTCTGTGCCTGCCACCTGCCCATACCTCCCTGCCTATGACCCGATTATGCCTCTGCCTTCTCCTCCTGTACCTTGTTGGCACCTCAGCTGTCGCGCTTGGAATTCCCCTCAGCCAAATCCATCCTGCCTTGCAACAGGCTCTGGTGAATATCAGAGGGCACCTTAGACTCCACTCTCTGATGTGGTAATTGTAATCTCTCATGGTGACCCAGCGGATCCACCAACCATACCCGTGACAGTAAAAACTAGCCATGGATCACACCAATGTGCCTCTGCCAGATGTTGATGACATTGCTCCAAGTTATTGCAGCACATATGCGGGAAGCCACATCTGCACAGGCCCCTGCTGTATCTCCACCTCCAGTTGCTATTGCTAGTTCTGGTCTGCAGCTGCCTCTGCCACCTCATTTCTATGGGGACCCTAAGACATGCCGTGTTTTTCTGAACCAATGTGCCATTCAGTTTGAGGTCCTGGCACATCAGGACCTTGTGAATCATGGCATTCATCATTAGTCTACTCCCTTTTGAAGACCATTGATAGCTAATTTACAAGACTTCCTGAGGTCCTTATGTCAAGTTGGTAATTTAAGGAAAAAAACATCAACAGTCTGTTTCATCATTACATTCTTATTAAGCTCATCAGATAGTTTGTTAAACTGCTTTTACTGCTATACATCCTTATCGAAGTATCAGATATCTCTCACACAGCTTTCCTTGAGACAGATAAGGTGTCTGCTAGAAGCAAGAAATTCAAGGCCTTCCTCCTCCCCCCAGATGATACAGAATGTTTGGGAATGTGTCATATCAGCTAATGCTTCATACGTACATGCAAATTATAATTTGTCTCTTAGCGACCACCAATTAACCAATCATGTAGTGATAGAATAGTCATGTGATTAAAAAGTTGTATTGGAATGTAATTTACTGTGATTAAACTTCAGATTTCATGTCCCAGCCAAAGTGTGTGGGTCATATTTCTCGAGCTCCGGCTGTCGGCAGCAATAATAATAATCTAATTCGGAGGAGGCATTTAATTTGATAAAGGAGTGGAACAAAGATAATTTCCACACCTGATTTAATCATCTTGACACTTCCACAAAGGTCTTTGAAGAACCTGGGTGAATATCATCTCTGCTTCGCTTATGTCACATTGATTTCATGGTGGGGCAATATGCCGATGCATTCTCGTGATGAATGTATGAAAGTGGAGAAGCTTAGTTTAACACAGGAACAAAGTAGGCACAGTCAGAATCTATGCCTATATTTTGTCGGAACATTAACATTTCCTAAGAAACCGCCCAGTTTGTCTGGGAGACTCTAGCGCCTGGGTCTACATCAGGGAAAACATGCAGAAAGCCTTCATTCATAAGCCATCCTCTCCTGCCGATGCTGGTTTCTTCTTTATGGAAAAGAACAGTTCTCTGTTCCCTTGCATTGATTATTGTGTTTTAAATAAGATCCCCATCAAGAACTGATATTCACTACCCCGAATCTCTGAGCTCTTTGATCTAGTATGGGTGAACACGATCTTCCCTGAGCTCGACTTATGAGGGACCTATACTTGATTTGCATCCGAGAAGAATGGAAGACCGCCTTCAACACTCGCGATGGGCATTTCTAGTAACTAGTGATTCTTTTTGGTCTATTCAACACTCCAGCAGTCTTTCAAGACTTCATCAATGAAATCTTCTGGAACCTCCTATATGATCTTCTCTCCAGCTCTAAAGTCTCGTCATGAGAAGTGCTTATTTGCACAGACCAGTCTGCTCTTCCTTGGATACATCATCTCTGGTAAAGGTCTGCAAATGGATCCTACAAAACTGTCAGCTGTTCTTCAATGGCCACAACCTGTTGGACTTCAGGCTATTCAATGCTTTCTGGGTTTTGCCAATTACTACCACCAATTTATTCCTGACTTCTTCATCCTGGCGGTGCCCATATTGCCTCTAAACAAGAAAACAAGTAATCCTTAGCTCTGACTGTCTGAAGCTGAAGATGCCTTTGCCCATCTTAAAGCCACATTTACCACAGCCCTCATTTTGACGCAATCAGATCCAGACAAATCTTTCTTCATAGAGGTGGATGATTTATCTGTGGGAGCTGGGGCTGTACTCATGCAGAAGTCTCCTAAAGGCAAAACCATCACCTAGGGTTTCTTCTCTCAAACCTTCTCCTCTTTGGAAAGGAACTACACTATCGGGGACAGCAAATCATTGGTCATTAAACTGACATTAGAGGAGGTGCGCTTTCTACTTGAAAGGGGCTCATCACCCTGTGAATATTTACACAGATCATAAAAATCTCCTCTATCTACAGATTGCACAGTGGTTAAGCCCCCGACAAGCCAGATGGTCTCTTCTTCTCCTAATTTGACATTATGCTGCACTTAAAGCCTGTGAAAAATAATGCAAAAGCAGATGGCCTCTCACTTTCCTCAGATACTTTGGGACTTGTCTCAAACCTGCATTGTATCATTTCCCCGAAATGTCTAATCTCCGCTGCTCCCATCAATATCAAACAGGTAACTCCAGGGAAAACTTTTGTACGCCCACCCTTGAGGAGACAAATTCTTCAATGGGTACACTCTTCCAAGCTGGCTGGTCACCCAAGAATTCAATAATCTCTGTTGCTGATTTCTCAACATTATTAGTGGCATACTCTCTCTCAAGGTGTGAAAGATATTGTCCTCATTTATCTGTAGCTGTAATAAGTCTTCACACCAGAAACCCTACAGATTTCTGCAGCCTCTTACTGTGCCTGAAAAACCTATGGATTTTTATACTGATTTACTTCCCTCCTTGGCTCATACAGTCATTTGGGTTGTCATAGACCTCTTTTCAAAAGTGTCTAATTTTTTTACCATTCCCAGGTATTCCCTCAGTGCCTCAGCTTGCCTCTAACTTCTTCCAGCAAAGATTCTGTTTACATGGTCTTCCTCTCCATATTTTGTATTATTGTGGGGTACAATTTGTCTCCAAATTTTGCAAGTCAAGTTGGAATTCTCTTCTACCTACTCCCCTCAATCCAACGCAGGGCCGGGACAATGGGTAGGCAGAAGTAGGCGATCACCTAGGATACCTACTTCTGCCTAAGAGGAGGGGGTGCAGGTATTGAGCCGGCTCAGCAGCTCCATACACTGTTCTTCTATTCTGTTTAACCTGTGTCCCCTGGTGTCGGAGGAGGGGGGTCAAGAACATCATTGGTGGCCATGGATAATGAGCGGGGATGGGGGGGGTCAGATTAAAGCCCCCTATGTTCCCCTTCCCTCCTCTGACAGCTCCTGTACAGGATGCTGCCAGAGGATGTGGATTACTGGGAAAGAAGACACGAAGCCCCGCCCCCTCTCGGCAGTAAAGCACTGAGTGCCCTGAAGGGGACAGGATGCATGAAGCTCCCCAGGTTAGGTGAGTATGTCCTGGGGGTGGGAGGGTGGAGGTTTAGAGTTGGCGTAGAAGAGGGGTGGGGTGGAGTGAGCGTAAAGGGGGTTCAGAGTGGGTAGAGTTTAAGGGGTGACAGGTGGGGTTTGGTTGGGTTATGCTCTTAACCCACAACAGGCACTCAGCTTTCCTGGATGCCTGCTGTGGGGGATGTCACCCAGCTTTCTCGGGCACTGACTAACCTATCTAGCATCCAGGAAAGCTGGGTGACATCCCCCACAGCAACCTACTCTCCTATCATAGACTGCTGTGGGTGATGGGTTGTCACCCAGCTTTCCCGGGCTTTCTATAGGCTATGCAGCTTTTCTGGGAGCCTGCTGTGGGGGATGTCATCCAGATTTCCCAGTAGCTGGACATACTATTCACATCCAGGAAAGCTGAGTGACATCCCCTACAGCAGCCTATGATAGGAAAGCAAGTTGTTGTGGGGGATGGAGCATCCATTATTATATGTTTGTATAGTGTTTCTGTTTTTTTTTTTTACAGGTTTCGCTTTTGGATTACAGCAGACCAGCGTTAGAAAAATTTCTTAAGTAAAATGGTCAATTAGGGATAGTGTCAGGGAGTATTTATTTAAATAAAGTGTTTTTTTCAGTTCCGTTTTTTTAATGTTTTTTTTTCCAGTGATAGTAGTGGAGGTGTCTGACAGACACCTCTACATTACTATTGCTTGGTTTTTTTTTGCCAGCCAGCGGTGTTTCTTGTAGTCCAAGGTTTCCACTAACCCCCTGTCACTATTACCCCAGTACCCAATGCACCAGGGGTACTGGGAAGAGCCAGTAACCGCCAGAAGCGGACCCTTTAATATGAAGGTCTGCTTCTGGGATGATTATGGGCTGATATTTTTAGAATAGGAAGGGACCAGTATCGGTGATTTTCCCATTCTGATAGTATCAGGCTGCAGCTGCCGGTTTTACCCTGGCTGGTTATGGAAAACGAGGGGACCTCACATCAATTTTTCTTATGCAAATAGTAAAAAGAAATATGGGGTCCCTACTGTTTTTCATAACCAGCCAAAGTAAAACCGGAAGCTATAGCCTGATATTATTAGGATGTTAAGGACTATTGATGTGGCTCTTCTCACCCTAAAAATACCAGCCCGCATCCGGCCCAGAAGCAGATCATCACATTAGAGGGTCCACTCTTGATGGTTACCCAGCTCTTCCCTGGAGCATTGGTTACTGGGATAATAGTGAGAGGGGGTTAATGTCAGCATTTTGTAACAAGAATCACCACTGGCCGACACCAGGCCCCATTGATAGTAATGGAGAGGCATCTGCCAGATATCTCCATTACCAACAAAGTGTTAAATATGGTCATGGTTGCAGCTGATCTTCTGTCGGTGCAGGGGATGGATTTTAACGGTGGAGAGCAGCTAGGGAGATGCTAGAAAAATTGAGGAGTCTAAGTTGTTTGTGCGGGAAAAGTTGTCATGGCGGTCGGATGGAGAAGAAGAGGGAAAGGGAATGACTCCCATTAGAGAAGATGTGTTCGGTAAATCCCTGCACTGTAATTACTTATATGTCTGTAGAGCCTATATACATCTGGTACCTACCACTATATGTTTACTGTATAATGGGAATATTTGTAGTAGTGTAACGGTTTATATTCAGGAACAGTATGGAATGTGATGGTGATATGTGGTTATTGTGTAATGGTACTGTCAGGGCTGGGCAGCGCTCGGCTTGCAGGGAGCAAGAGTCTGCAGCAGCTGATCAGCGACCCCACCCTGATACAGTCTGCTGGGAGTTGTGTGAGTGACAGAGGTCCAGCCACTCCTTACAGGGGGTGTGTCACACCAGCCAAAAGGAAGAACCCGGAGGCCGCTCCAATCAGCTACAGGGGCGGTATCCGGGAAACACATTTAAACTCCCTGCTAGGTGAGTGCTGCGCCTGTGAAATTCTCCTGGCTGCCTGATTATTATTTTGTATTTGCTTCTCTGTATACCTGACCTCGGCTTGCTCCCCTGACCCCGGCTTGTCTTCTGATTTTGTACCTCACACCCGTTCGTGTTTGACCTCGCCTTGTTTATGTTTATCCCCCTGGTTCTGATTTGTGGCTTGGCGTTCCTGACAGGACCGTTCCTAGGGGCGGGCGGGGTGGGTGATCGCCCGGGGCGCCGATGCTCCGCTCACCCGAGGGGGACGCATCGACCGCTCGCCCCGCCCGCCCGGAGGATCGCCCCTGACTCTGCGCGGCTGTTTTATAACAGTCGCGCAGAGCCAGCAGCAGCTGTTGTCACAGGGAGGAGGCGGGACGGATCATTCCCGTCCTGACTCCTCCCCTGTATCAACGTCGCAGGGGGTGCACAGCTTTCACCGGGCCCCCTGCGACGCTCGATCTCCCCAGCTGGCAGCTCTGCCGCCGAGGAGATCTTTGGGAGCTGCGTGCAGTGTAAGCGGCGTGATGACGTCACGCTGTTTACACAGCTCAGCAGCTCCGGACCGGGACGCGCGTACCCAGGTGAGTACTCTTTTGTTATTTTATAATTAGTTACGGGGGGAGGCATCACTGTCTACAGGGGGGGCATCACTGGCTACAAGGGGGGCATCACTGGCTAAAAGGGGGGGTCATCACTGGCTACAGGGGGCATCACTGGCTACAGGGGGGCATCACTGGCTACAAGGGGGTATCACTGGCTACAGGGGGCATAACTGACTACAGGGGGGCATCACTGGCTACAAGGGGGGCACTACTGGCTACAGGGGGTATCACTGGCTACAGGGGGGCATAACTGGCTACAAGGGGGGCATTTACTGGCTAAAAGGGGGCATTCACGGCTACAGGGGGGCATAACTGGCTACAGGGGGGCATCAACTGGCTACAAGGGGGGCATATACTGGCTACAGGGGTCACTGGCTACAGCGGGGGCATCTACTGGCTACATGGGGCATCACTGGCTACAGGGGGAATGTACTGGCTACAGGGGGCATCACTGGCTACAAGGTGGCATCACTGGCTACAGGGGTCAAAACTGGCTACAGGGGGGGCATCACTGGCTACAAGGGGGGCATATACTGGCTACAGGGGGTATCACTGGCTACAGCGGGGGTATCACTGACTACAGCGGGGGCATCTACTGGCTACAGGGTGTATCACTGGCTACAAGGGGGCATCACTGGCTACAGGGGGCATAACTGGCTACAGGGGGGCATCACTGGCTACAAGGGGGCATATACTGGCTACAGGGGGTATCACTGGCTACAGCGGGGGCATCTACTGGCTACATGGGGCATCACAGGCTACAGGGGGCATGTACTGGCTACAGGGGGCATCACTGGCTACAAGGGGGCATACTGGCACAGGGGTCATTACTGGCTACAGGGGGCATCAAAGGCTACAAGGGGGGCATATACTGGCTACATGGGGTATCACTGACTACAGCGGGGGCATCTACTGGCTACAGGGTGTATCACTGGCTACAAGGGGGCATCACTGGCTACAGGGGGCATAACTGGCTACAGGGGGGGCATCACTGGCTACAGCGGGGGCATCTACTGGCTACAGGGGGTATCACTGGCTACAGCGGGGGCATCTACTGGCTACAGGGGGGATCACTGGCTACAGCGGGGGCATCTACTGGCTACATGGGGCATCACTGGCTACAGGGGGCATTTACTGGCTACAGGGGGCATCACTGGCTACAGGGGGGCATCACTGGCTACAGGGGTCATAACTGGCTACGGGGGGCATCACTGGCTACAAGGGAGGCATTTACTGGCTACAGGGGGTATCACTGGCTACAAGGGGGGCATCTATTGGCTACAGGGGGCAACACTGGCTACAAGGGGGGGCATCTACTGGCTACAAGGGGGCATCTACTGGCTACAGGGGGCATCTGGCTACAAGGGGGGCATCTATTGGCTACAAGGGGGGCATCTACTGGCTACAGGGGGCATCTCCTGGCTACAGGGGTCATAACTGGCTACAGGGGGGGCAAAAATGGCTAAAAGGGAGGCATATCCTGGCTACAGGGGGCTTCTACTGGCTACAAGGGGGGCATCACTGGCTACAGGGGGGCCTTACTGGTTGCCAGGGGGCATCACTGGCTACAAGGGGGCATCACTGGCTACAGGGGAGCATCACTGGCTACAGGGGGCATATACAGGCGACAGGGGAGCATGGCCTGGCTACAGGGGGCATGTACTGACTGCAGGGGGCATGTACTGGCTGCAGTGTGGAATCACTGGCTACAGGGGCATCACTGGCTACAGGGGGCATTACTGGCTACAGGAGGCATGTACTGGCTGCAGGGGGCATCACTGGCTACAGGGGGGCATCACTGGCTACAGGGGGGCATGAACTGGCTACAGGGCGGGCATCAACTGGCTACAGGGGGGCATCACTGGCTACAGGGGGCATCAACTGGCTACAGGGGGGCATCAACTGGCTATAGGGGGGCATCAACCGCTACAGGGGCATCACTGGCTATGGGGGGCATCAACTGGCTACAGGGCGGGCATCAACTGGCTACAGAGGGCTACTACCTGGCTATAGGGGGCTACTACGTGGCTACAGGGGGCCTATTACATGGCTACAATATGAGGTGCTATAGATGGGGAGTTTGTATAGAGATATGAATTGGTAGAGAAGTGCTGATAAATTGAGGAGTCTTAAGATATTTGTTTTGTAAATTTTACAGTGAAGAGTCTGGAGTAGTCTTCATGGCGTCTGGGACAGATGGAAAAGAAGAAGAAGAGAAAGAGAACAACTCTTCAGAGACGTCCTGTGAGTCACTAGATATAACTTAACTGTAACCATTTACATGTCTGCAGAGCCTGTGTACAGCTGGTATCCATCACTGTAAGGTCACTGTTTGCCGGTAATTTTGGTTGTAGTATAATGGTTTATACTCAGTAATGGTCAGTTTGTATTATTTTGGTCACTAAAGTGGGGATATGTGGTCATGGTGTGGTGGTATTATTCGGTCACTGTGTGTTGGTGATATGTGGTCTTAGTGGTCTTGGGATTCTGGTTTTGTGTAGCATTGTTATTTGGTATCTGTATGACTTATTAAGTAGTTTTATATGTAGCACATTGTGGTAAAGCTTTTTGTATATTTTGGCTTTGGTTGATGGTGATGCAATGTCGCATAGTGCCCCAATATGTTACCGGGGGGAGGGGGCGAAATTTCTTCACCTCGCCATGAGTGAAATTTAGCCTAGGAACTGCCCTGGTTCCTGATTTGATATTGACCCGGACTGTTTGACTTTTCTTCCTCCTAACGGCCCCCCGCACTCTAGCAGCGCAGGGACTGTCGCCCAGTTGACTCTGCTGCCTAGGGCAGCACGTCAAGTAGGCAGAGACAGTGGGCTGGGTTCCAGTCAGGGTTCACTGTACCTCCCTTGACGTGACCGGTTCTATTCAGTCACTATTTGGTGGTGATATGTGGTCATGATGCAGTGATATTATTCAGTCTCTATGTGGTGGTGATATGTGATCATGGTGTGAAGGTATTATTCAGTCACTATTTGTTGGTGATATGTGATCATGAGGTGGCAGTGTTAGTTGGTCTTTGTATAGCAATATCATTGATAATATTGGTTGTTCAGTTACAGTATGGTGATACAATTTGCTGCTTGTATAGTGGTGTTATGTGGCAAATGTATGACCACCAATAAGAGGTGTCTTCCATAGAAAATAGTCTTTATAGTTACTTATATCTAATTTTGTATATGCAATATATTAAATAATATAACTACATCCTAATAGACCCTAGTTACTGAGCTCTTGTGTTAGCATAATTGTTCTTTTTTCCCATTCCACTTGATCATAAAAGAAGCACCTGAACTAATGTTCACAGGTTGTCATTTAAAGAGAACCTATCACATAGCTTTTGCCCCCCTGGTTGAGGACAGAACAAGGTAGTGACAGAAATGCTGTTTTCAGCGCTGTGTCACTTATTCAGTAAGATGCTGTAGTTTTTCGTGTATTTAATGCTCAAATCTGCAGTTTTCAGCAAGAAGAGTCATTCGAAGAGTCCTTCAGAGAGTCAGTTTTTTTTCAAACCTGGCCATTCGGAGGCTAGTCCCGCCCACCTCAACTTGCAAACCTATTACTTTGAATAGGTAGAAACATGTGAATAACTGTCAGTGGGCGCGGCTAGCCTTTGGTGGGCAGGGCTAACATCTGCTCATGAATAAGATTTAAGGGTTAAATGCTCTAAAACTGCTGCATCTTACAGGATAAGGGACACAGCGCTGGGAACAGCATGTCTGACACTAGTTTGTGCTGCCCTCAGCAAGGGGGGCATAATCTATGTGACAGGTTCCCTTTAAGCAGACACTTTGAAGACCCGCTCCTCATTTATCAAAAACTTTATAACCACATGTGCTGCTCCATTAAGAAATACACATATTTTCAATATATTTGCTTTTTAACTTTTACTTTATTCCGTTTTTCATTTTTTCATACAACATCGCCTTTTAATATGTTCATCAACAGAACAAACAACAACCAACCTGTTCAGGTCATATATCATACACAGGCTCTTGACTTATGCATCATTATATTGTGGTATATATATCACCATTTAGATGAGCTGAGACTGCTCTGGTAGTGGTCCTACAATGTGTAACACCACACCTGCCATGATATATGGCCTGAACAGGTTGGTTGTTGTTTGTTCGGTTGATGAACATATTAAAAGAAAATGTTGTATGAAAATATGAAAAACTGAAAAAATGAAGTAAAAGTGAAAAAGGAAATATATTGAAAATACATATATTTTTTAATGGAGCAGCACATGTGGTTGTGAAGTTTTTCCCATTCCAAACAGGCAGGGAAGGCACAGGCAGCATGTGTCAGCTTAGAACCAGGGATTGAATTTTTTTCTGGGTGGCGCTATTGGCGCTACTTGCCTAGGACACCAAAATGCTTTGTCTCGCCTCTGATATAACAGACAAGTGAAAAGGGTGAATTAAGTCCTTTAGGAATTACCTTTGTCACTTTGTCTCTTCCCGTCAAGATTATTGGGTTGATCTATTTTCCCGGGGGGCCAAATTTTTTCGAAAAAACCCCTTTTTTTCGCTCTGCAGAAGTCTCTCTGTTCTTCATTGTCTACAGGCAATACTCTGGGCCCCCCCCCCCCGCCCCCCCCCCCCCCCCCCCCCCCCCCCCCCCCCCTTTCCTCCCATGTGGGATCTTCAGCTGTAATTCCCAAAAAATTTTTCCCTATCGGGCAAGTTCCCCCAGAATCTTTCCTCAATCATCTTCCCTGGCCAAAGCCCAGGCAGACAAAAAATTAAGAATTTCTTCAGTATTCCATCCAGAAGATAAAGTTTGTCTGTCATTTTTAAGAAAATCTCGGGACTCAAGATTTCCAGTCTAAAGCTCGGTCTTCCCTTTCCAGTGCCCTTCCCTTTTCTATGATGGATTAACCCAGTCTGCTATAAGCTCTATTTGCCTCCTTCCACACACATCCCAAATTCCTTCCATGTCTCCATACTGAAGCCTTTGGTTCTCAAGATCCGGTATCACCTTCTGGCCAAAAAAAGTCTTACAGTTAAAAAAAAATTCTACTTAATCGACTGGAAGAGATTTGGGCCAGAGGAAAGATCCTGGAAACTAGTGGAGAACATTAATGCCTCTGACCTCATCCGTAGGTTTCATCTTTGGAAGATTTCAAAGAAGAGGGAGCTTAAGAGAGGAGGTACTTTCACCGCGGTCTCTACTCTGAACCATGGATGCGCTCGCGTTCCTGACAGGTACTCACCTTCACCCCACTCCTGCTCAGCCTTCTCCTCTGCTCATTGTCAGCACACGTGTACCCATCCCCCTAGGACTCATATGTGCGGGCTCTTTAAGATTAAAAGGGCAAGAACCTCGCTGACCAACTAACACCTTCCACCTGGATCTTTATTAGGACCCCTCCCCCTGTCTTTCCTGCCACCTATCCTGGCCTCATTGCCTGTGACCCGGCTATGCCTCTGCTTGCTCCTCCTGTACTTCGTTGGCACCTCCCTGTCACCGCAAATGACCAGGTCAAGAGTAGCCTGGAAGTTCCCCACAGCCAAGCCCATTCTGACTGACAGAGGGCTCTGAGGAATACCAGGAGGCTCCTTAGACTCTGCTTCCTGGCACTGTTTATGACCCTATCTCATGGTCACTCAGCGGATTAACCACCCATGCCCATTACAGATGTTTCCTAAGCATTGACATTTGCCACTGTAAAATATAACCTAACTTGTCATTAATATTAATGTTATAGATGATTGGTGTGTATATAATACGTGCATTGTAAAACCCCTGGCTTGGTCAACATAAGCTCCTGACCCATTCCAGATGGTTTCTTAGGTTGTCTAGACCACCTTCCTCTCATTCGGATTCTGAACAATAAGGGCACATTTATTATCTTTGTCTTAAAGTTGGGCTTTCTAAACTTAAACTAGGCAGTGCAAGTCTGTGCCAAACTTATTCTAGTGGCTGTTTAAAAATTTTGGCATATTTTGAGACTTGTGTAACTTTTTTAGACCAACTATTAGTTGGCTTACTTTGCACTCAAAATTCTACACCAGAATATTTTGCAATCCTGGTGAAACTGCAATATACAAGTGGCATTAAAATCCTATCCCCCTCTCAGCTAAGCTACCTCATGCTGAGCGACACTTCTTTTCAGATGAAGTACAAAATTGTCTAAAATACATAATGGGCGGCATCAGATATCTGGCATCTTTTCAGCCCGATATCAGACGCAGCCCCATTCATACATGTTTAAATGCCCCACACCCCAAAATATCGGGGCGTTTTACTGGGCCCCCCCACTTTGTAATGCGTCCGATCTTGGGGGGCGCGTGGGGGGGGCGCACTAGAACCGTACCGAAGCTACATATTATAGCTTTGCAAAGGGCATTTCTAGGCGCTTTTACTGCTGGAACAGGTATACCCCTTTCAAGGGGTATACCTGAGCAAGAAATGCTCCCAAAGCACTGGAATGGCCCCAAATTTATACCCCTGTAGAGCGGGTCCATAAATCAGGCACATTCTAAACTAATATTATGCGCATGCAATTTGGCACTAACACTAGTGATGAGCGATTGTGTCAACTATCGTTATCGAGTCGATAGTCGATATCGGCAATTATCATGCCGATAGTCGATAACAGATTATCGCCGATGACCATTAAAGTCTAGGAGAGGAACAACACCCTCATTCTAACCCCCAAAGAGGGGGGGAGAACGGGAAATTTAACACCCACAACAGTAAATGTATGTGAAACATCTTAGGCAACAAAAATTGGGTTATAAAAAGTCAAAAAAAAAGTCACAGACTTTTCCCCTACCCCTGCCTGTACCAAGCAAACCCCCTTAAAACCTGCATGACCCAAAAATTTAAAAAGTCCCAAAGGCAGTATTTTTGAACCAAATTTTGTTGAACGGACATTGCTATCCCCGCTGGAACAAAGCATCCCCTTTAAAACCTGTCTGACCGACGATTAAAAGTGCCGGAAAAAAAAGTCGTAAATGTTATATGATTAATAGGTTTCATATGGTGGCCCATCCCCATGAAACAGGTAATTTACTATAAAAAAAGTAAAAAACATTATTCGTACAACTGACTCTATGCGCCAAAAAACCACGGACTGTAATAAGATACATAAATGTTATATGGTTTAAATTGGGCCCCGCCCCACGACTACAGGCACAATTTACTAGGAAATGTATAACACAATTTGCGTCCCCAAACCAACTTTTGCGGAAACAGACACAGGACTTCAATGAAACTTTTTAAAAGTTATGGGGAAAGTTATGCTTTTTTTTGGGGAACACTGACACGCAGTGATTGCAATAGAAATGAAAAAACGGGAAAAAATTTTCAACCCAAACCCAGGGGTCTCGGGCAAAAAATGGAAAAAAAAACAAGCTTTTGCTTTTTTAAAAGATCAAAAACACATGAGCGCAAAATATCTCCCCTTCCCTTTTAAAAGCGTCTCCTGCTGCCGACCCCCCCCCCCTGCACCCCGGGCTACCACACACCGGATTCCTTACAACTTTCTCTAACAAATAAGAAGCAAATTCTCTAATCTAAACTCTTTCTGTGTGGTAGGGTTTTTTTTTTTTTATTAGAAAGACTACTCTCAGAGATGTTGAACACTTTGGTTTAAACGAGACGACACGTCCTTCTGTGAAGTGGCATAGACAGGAAAGGGCTCAAACAGGAAATGCAGCAGCATAGATAAAAATGATAGTTTGAGGATTAAAAATTATAAAAAAAAAAAAAAAAAATTTTGAAATCCCGGCCCGGTATTTTCGTTGATCAATTTTTTTTTTCACGCATAATTTAGATTAAAATCTGTGATAAACTATTAATATCGCGCCTTTTCGGCGCTTCCTGTCATTTTGGCGGGCCCGCAATCAGCTTACAGAATAGAGAGGATGAGATGTTGTGCATTCATGACGGGGATGTGTATGGTTGCGATTGGCTGGGAAAAAACACATGACCCCCGTTTTTTCATAAACAGCCCTTCCTGTTCATGATCATGTGTTTCAGCGTCCAAGCAGTAGGACGTGCGTTTTCTGGTCCAAAAAAGCTCAGCAAACAGCTAGCGAAATTATTTTATTTTTTCCAGGACACCTCTTTAGATGTATCCTTAAACTTATTTGATCAAGAATTTTTCAGATTTTGGGAGTTAGGGAAGAATTGTAAAAAGGGGCACACCCCTGTAAAGTCCAGGGGGATGGGGGGGGGGGGCGGGGCCAACACAGACAAGCTCTATAAAAGGGGGTGGTATTGTACAGTCAAAACTTTTTAGAATTTCATTGCCTTTTTATTTGATTTTTTTTTCTAGTAACTGCAGTCTCTTTGTTAGGTGCAAAACCACTTTTATTATCAG
>JAODAL010041850.1:0-35449 GCA_025379985.1 Phyllomedusa bahiana
ATAGTAAGGTTTCTCTTTTTCAAAATAGTAATTTCGCTGAGTTGTTTGGATACATGCAGAGCACACGTCCAACTCGTATGAGACGCTGAGAGACACTGAGGCAGAACAAGAAGGGCTGTTCTATGTTAAAACAAGGTCATGTGATTTTTCCAGCCAATCGCAACCATACACATCCCAGTCATGACGTCGCACACACATCTCACCCTGCTCTATTCTGTAAGCTGATTGGCTGGCCGCCAAAATGTCAGGAAGCGCCGAAAATGGCGCGATATTAATAAATTATGAGCAAATTTTCACCTAAATTATCGCGTGATCGAAAAAAATCCGATTACCATAAAAACCTTGCTGATTTCAACTTTGTCGATAAAAATCGCTCAACACTATTCTCAAGTCCTCAGACAGTTCTTTGGTCTTCTTTCTTTTCTCCATGCTCAATGTGGTACACACAAGGACACAGGACAGAAGTTGAGTCAACTTTAATCCATGTCAACTGCAAGCAGGACTTAGTTATTGCCAACACCTGTTAGGTGCCACAGGTAAGTTACAGGTGCTGTTAATTACACAAATTAGAGAGGCATCACATGATTTTCAAACAGTGCCAATACTTTTGTCCACCCCCCTTTTTTATGTTTGGTGTGGAATTATATCCATTTGGCTTATATGACAATTCTTTTTGTGCTTTTCCATTGAAGACAAATTAAATGAAGATAATAATACCAAAGAATTTGTGATTGCAATCATTTTCAGGAAGAAACTGAGTATTATCTGACAGAATTGCAGAGGTGCCAATACTTTTGGCCACCACTGAAGACTGAATGCATGCCTACAGGAATGTGTGACCGTGTACACAGTGCTGACTGACAGGTGCAAGTATGAATATGGGGATGTGTTAGTAGCTATTTGGTGAGGTTATGGTTTAACAAGATGTCAAGGTGTAGTGAGGATTTATGACATAGAAAGCATTAAGGGTTTTATTCTAATATCCTGTGACTGATCAGATGAAAGAAGTTCTGGGGAGGAAATGTTTCCATATCTTTTGGTTTGCAAACAGTGTTCTGCCCATGCAGATGGGGGTGTGATCATTGACATTCATGCAGAACGTAGGTGATATGATTGGGTTATTTTCTAAGAAGGTTAAAGGGGTTTTCTCGCTACAATGATTGGGTTTTAATTAAAAGATCTTTAAAAAGAAGCAGCTTTGTAATATATGTTCATTACAAATGTCCTGCTGATTTTGAGTTATCCCTGTTAGTAGTAGTGCATCAGCTCCTGAAATCCCTACAGCAGCTGACCTGTTGATCTTTATCTCACTGGAAGCCAGTCCTGATGACTCATCTGTTTCTGAATACAGGTAGGAGCAGAGAGCCCCTCCAGCACAGTATGCTTCTGTAGTGGAGGGAGGGGGAGGGCTCTACTCCAGGTGTGTAGCTGTGGTGCCTGGATTAACCCTGTGTGTGCCTGCTTCTTCCTGCTCTCTACACAGATTGAGGAGAGCAGAGATGAGGCTGATCAATAGATGTGACAGCAATGAAGTGTTACTATAATCATGATGTGTCTGTGGAGCTCTGACTATACTAATAGAACAGATCAGGGAGTCATGTGAATGCTTCATGCTCTGCTGTACTAGTGACACATCCTGATTATAGTAACACTTCACAGCTGCCCTGTGTCTGTTCTGATAGGGTTTGTTTGTTGTTGCTGGAGATGTGGAGATTTGTATGTTAAGCAGGGGGTATAGGAACACTTACATTCCCCCTGCTATTAGCATACACAGCTTCACAGACCTCTCCACACTCCTAGATTAGCCCTCTCCTGTCTCCTATCTCCGTGGAGCTGACAGTGCTACTGATCTAGGCAGGCACACACAGGGTTAACCCTGGCAGCAAACATCCTAGCCCTCCCCCTGCTGTATAGAAGTTATGGAGGAGAGCTTTCTGTGTGCTGAGGGGAGGGGGAGGCAGACAAGAAGCACGCCCCTGAATTCAAAAATCCTTTGCTGCCAGAAGCATTGACGTAGGCTGAAAGCTTGTAATGAGACAACTCCTTTAATGCTGAAAAAATTCTGAATTATGTAAAACAATTCTTTTAACCACAGGGGGAGCAGGGGGGAAACCGATGAAAAATTTTCTGAGAAGGGGAAATGAGAAATTATAAACATTATGATATGTTGTGCACTCTGAGCAGAAGAAGGTGTTGTTTTATTTTTTTGCTGATATTAGTTCTAATGCTAATATAAGATTTTTTTAAAAAGATCGTAATCTCACAGTGGGAAGATATTTTTTTTTGGGGGTCAAAAACCTAAAGGGCCAATGTGGGGCAATTTTATTTAAAAAAAAATGGTTTTACAAAATTTCAAGTGTGACATTTTGACTATTTGACATTCATTTACTGAAAGGCGGTAAAAAGGACACTGCAAGCCCCGCCCTTTCCCCTTTTAATTTTAATTTGAGACCAAACAGAGGGCGACATTTTATGATCGGTTTTGGGCGCCCGATTTCGGGCGGAAACTGCGCCCCACCTTTTTTAAATCCACTGGGGGATCAGAAAATGCGGTGTTACCCAAACCCTTTTCGCCATTTTTGGATGAGCCTAACAAAAAGGGGGCGAATTTTGGGACGTGACACACCCCCAATTTCCGAAAAATCCAAGGCATTCATGACCCGGGTTCGGCAAAGTCCACTCTCACCCTCCTTGGGGCCATGGAAAAAATGTTTCCCAAAAATGTTTTTTTGGGTGAAAAAACCATTATCAAAAAAAAAGAGTTTAAAACCCTTCAAAAAAAAATACATAAAAAAAATTTCACTTAATTATGGGGGTAACGAAAATAAACAAAAAAAAATAAATTTTTCAAAAAGTTCATTTTTTTTTTGTTTATTTTTGTTACCCCCTTTTAATTGTTCATTTTATATGAGACAGTAAAAATTTTTTGATCTTATCTTTTTTGTTTTCTGCCAAAAGGGCGCCCCCCCGCCCCTTTCTCCCTTGGCCCAAATTAAATCGAGCCTTTTTTAATTTAGCCAATCCCCAAACAGAGCTCGCTCTGCATTTCTTTTCTTCATAGAACCAATGAGGGGAAATATTTTCACCCCTTTTTTGGCAAAGCGGGACGGGGCCCCTTTTAAACCCCCAAACCCAATCACAGTACTAAATAACACTTAGACGTAATAATTTTTAAGGGTGCCCTTTTCATCGCGCCCCTTCTTGCTCCACTCAAAATAGACGCACTACATATGTTGGGGGAAATTCATACCTGCTGCCCAGGTCTCAACCATCAGCTTTTTTTTCTCCCTTTTTTACTTATTTTTAAAACTGTCCCCCCTTTTCCTTTTGATCAACCCCAATACTACCCCCAATGGTTTGAAAAGGGTTTTCCCCTGTCCCCTCCAATTATGTTTGGGTTTGGTTTTTGTTTACCAATGGAAACACAAAATTTTAATTACGGGTATTTCCCGGAGTTTCCAATATCGTAATTCCTGATGTAGTTCCCGGTGACGGTGAAAAATCCCGTTTTTGGGGATTTAGTGATTTTCTTTTTTTAAGAAGGTTTTTTAGCTTTTTTTTAAGAGAATTTTTTAAACACTTAAAAAAAACCCGATTTTTTTTAAAATTACTCATGCCCCCGGGGAGCTAAAGATTTCAGTCCCCCCAAATCCCTCCATAGACAAATGGGACAAAGTAGCTCCGGCTTTTATTGGCCGGGGAAAACCCAAAGCCTCTGCTTTTTAAAACCAATCAGCTCTTTTTTCTGCCGTTTTTTACTGTATTTTAAATTTTGTCCCCCCTTTTAAATTTGTTTGGGGTAAATTTACTACCCCCTGGGTTTAATAATGGTTCACTGCGCCCAAATTTTTAAAAGGGTTTTGGTTTATGCCGCCCAAAATGAGAAGCGCAAACAAAAATTTTGAATTACTGTTTTCCCGGCAGTTTCCAATACCCCAATTCCTGATTTTGGGCCCCGGTAACGGCGAAAAATGCGTTTATTAGGGATTTGATTAAATTTATGTTTTTAGAAGGTTTGAGCCATTTTCCAAATAATATTTTCCCACCTAAAAAAAACGATTTTATAATCATACATTTTTAATCTTTTAAATAGACTACAATGGGGACAAATACCCTTTCGCCCCCCCATTGGCCGGGGTACCCAAAAGCCCCCGTTAACCCCAACCAATCAGCTCTTTTTTTCCTTTTTTTTACTGAAATTTTTGAACTGGCCCGGGCCTTTTCATTTGATTGGTAAATACTACCCAACTTATAATGGGGCCCTTTTTCGCTCCTATTTTGATTGGCTGGTTTCTGCCGCCCCAATGAAAGCGTTTACTAGAATTTGAATTACTGTTTTTCCCCCCAAATTTTTTCCCAAAATAAAAAATTCTTGTTTGTAGCCCCTTTATTGATTTTTTTTTTAGTTTATTTTATTATAAATTTTTTTAAAAGGGTTTTGAGCCCCTTTTTTCAGATAATTTTTTTAACACTTAATAAAAACTTTTTTTTTGGTTTCATACTCCATGTCTCAGGGGCGCTGATAGCGGGATACTTATTTTTTTACGATCTTATCTTTTTTCCCCTTTTAATTTTAAATGTTTCACTTTTCATTTCATTTATTCGCTTTTAGACAGTTTTTGTTCTTTCTCTTTTTTCTTTTCTTTCCTTTCCATTTAAAAGCCCAACTCTTTTTGCTTTTCCTAACATTTTTAATGATTTTCCCCCTGTTTTCCAGCCTGTCTCGAATGGGAAAAACTTTGTTAGGGGCAGCCCCCTTCTGCCCTAAAGCCCCGCACTGCGCCTCACACACTGGGGGAGGCGCGGGGAACTTTTCCCCCACATTTTATGACCCGCACCCCCCCCGGGGGGCAAAATCTTAGGCGCACCCTTTCTGCACCTAATTCCCGAATCGTTTTAAACACATTTGGCGGGGTTTCGGGGAAATTTTTCACCTCATGTGTGAGGGGCACCTCGGCCGCCGACCAACATGAGGCGCACTTTCCCCTTTCCCGGGCGCTCAAAACGAGCGTTTTCAAACGCGCCAGATTCATACATGTCCCCCCCCAAACACCCTCAATATATGTGTTTAACTGCAATGAATTTATTTATTGTTGTGTGTTTCTCACAAAGAGTAAAGGTCTTTTTTTTCTTTTTTATCTTCTTTAAATGTGCAGTACAAATTTAGCCTAAAAAAAACTAATTTTTTGGGTTTAAAAAGGGTTTCTGTCAGCTCAGGGGAGGTGAAAGGGGGCCCTAAACTGCCACCCAGCCCACTGTCCCTGCCCTATTTGGCTTGCTCCCCCTAGAGGGCAACCCCAACGGGATGACAGCCCTATACTACTAGGTGCAGGGCCGCCCGGGGAAAAAAGGGAACCCCAGACTGCCCGGGGTCGAAAAGGGTACAGGAAACCCCAAAAGGGCCAAAAAATCAAAAGAAAAAGGAGAATAACGGTAAAAAACCCAAAATGGCAAAAGCCCGGGAGGCCACGCATTAAAAAAAAAACGGAGGAAAAAAACGTAGTCGGGAGAAAGGGCTGAAGTCCGGGAAACCCAAAAGGATTAAAACCAAGAAAAACCCAGGATCACAGGGGAAGCAAAAAGGAAAACCTTTTCCAGGCAAGGTCTGCCCGGGAAAGAACGTTTTTAAATAGGGAACCCCAGACCCCGCCCCAGCAGACGATTGGGCGGCCCCGGTCTGGAAAAAAAAAAAAAAAAAAAAAAAAAATTTGGTGGGCCGGCCCTTCCGAAAAAAAAATTTTGATTGGGGGGGAGTTTGAGCTGGGTCATTCCCCCCCTAGGTAAACCCAGCCCCAAGGCCCCCCCCCTCCCTGGGTTGTTGCCCCCCCCCCCATTTGGGCCCCCCCGGAATTAACCCCCCGGGTCCCCCCCCCCTTGTTCCCCCCCCCTTCCCCCCCTTTCCCCCCCTCCCTCCCCCCCCGGGGTTGGAAAACCCCCCCCCCCCCCGTTTTCCCCCCCCCCCCCCAAAGGGGTTTTGAACCCCAAGTAACCCCCCCCCTCCCTTTTAAAAAGGAGGGGGCCCACTTGGAAAAACCCCCTTCCCCCCTGGTTTGGGGGTTTTCCGGTTTTTGGAAGGGAAGTCGGGGGAATTACCCTGATCAAAAATTTCGTCTTGGATGAACCTGGCCCGGGAACCCACGACCTCTCCCCGGCCCAAAACCCCTATCCAGGGGAAAAGGGTTCCTGAAAAGCCCTCGCACTTTTACGGGATCTAAGATATGGGAAAACTTGGGTACAAACGACCCTCTACATTAACAGGAGGGGGGGGAAAAAGAAAGTGAAGTCAGAATGGAATGAACCTTTTTTAAACAAAACTGGGGGAAAAATTTTATTAACCCGGGGGGAATGGGGGGTAGCTTAAGCGGAAAAGCCACGGGGTTCACCCTTCCGGCCCCACAAAAGGGACCCACGACTCGTGGACTAATTTGCCGCAAGGAACTTTTAGGCAAAGTTTTTTGGGGTAGAAAACCCAAAACCCTTTAAACCCCCCAGGGAAAAACCACTAAAAAAGGGCGTTTTTTTGTCACTCTTTCTTTTCCCTGTTTGCTTTTGGGCGATGACCAAGTTCTTCTGAATTTTTGGGCCCAGACTGTGCACAATCTTAACGATAGCATCCACCCCCACTGTGATCAAATGTAGCGCTGGATAAAGATGATGTCTCGGGTGAAAACCATAATTGCCAAAAAAAAAAGGCGAAAACTTAAAATTAACTATTATCCGATTTTATAATTCAAATTCTAAATAACGGTAATAATTTAACTCATCCGCCTGCTATCAAAGACAAAAAAAACAAAGTTTTTGAGAAAAAGTTTGGTTCACCCCTCCGTCTGGGCCCCTTTGTCTCAGGGTGGAAAGCCGAAGGGGGAAGGATAGGGTTTATACCCAAGGGTTTTCAGAGAGACTCCCCGAAACGGGAAACAAATTTGGACCCCCTACAGAAACAATATTCTCAGGTAACCCAAAAGTAGTTTTACAAAGTTTGATGAAAAGGGTCGGGCCAAAAAGGGTTTTTGGACCCACGGCAAACCTCTTTAAAGGGGAAAAAAATGAAAACATCTTACTTAAAACGATCCACCCCCCACCCAAAAGACCCCTCTTAAACCCAAGACAGGAAAGGTTGGTCATAAAGTCCATGGAAATTGGGGTGTCCATGGGGGATTCGGTCTGGGGAAGGGCAAAGTTCCCCCCGGAGGGCGGTTTTTGGAAAATTTGCCCGACACAAATTTTCACATGCTGCCACATAGGCCCCACCCTCACGATACAAAAAGCCACCAGTAATTGCGGGGAGTGAGCCCCCTTTGTTTCCAGCCACTCCGGGGTTTTTCCAGATAATACAGAATCATGTAGTTCCTTTAAAAACCCTAGTTGAAACTGATTTGGGGGGGAAAGACTCTTTGAAGAGGGCAAAATTTGCAGGTCTCATATCCTGGGGGTCTTTAAACCTCAGTGGGGTAAATCCGGGGGCAACCTTTGGGGAATAATTTTACTGGGCTCCTCCTGAGGTGAGGACCTTTGGGACAGAACTTTTAGATAACGCATCACGTTAACATTTTTAGATTCCCCGGGGCTGTAGGGGACAACAAAGTTTTAAAACGAGTAAAAAAAAATGCCCAACTTTCCTACTGGGTTTTAAACCTTTTAGCGTTCTCAAAAAAGGGCAGGTTTTTTTTGATCAGTTAGGGCCGTGAAATTGGGGGGTTTTGGGAAACCTTTAGAAGTGGCCGGGCCCAACACCAACAATTCCCGGGTTTTCCCCAAAATCAAATTTCCCCCCGCAGGAAAGAATTTAAGGAAAAAAATGCACAAGGCCGGAGATTAGTCAGGGGGGCCGACCCCTGAAAATAGGAACCCCCCCCCCTACCCCCCAACTCAGAACAAATTTACCCAACGACGAAGGGGTTTTTTTATAGGGCAGCTTTAACCAAAACTGGGCCGGACGAAAAAACTGCTTAACCTTTTTAAAGCCTCTAGGCCTCTGGTTTGCCCGTTTTTTGATATTAACCCCCTTTTTAGTCATTTTCATCAGTGGCCGAACGAGAAAAGAAAAAATTTTGGGTACTTTTTTGATAATAGTTTGCAAAAACCAAGGAACCCTGGGAAGGCCTTTTTAGGGGGGAAGGACAACCCAATTCCCAGTTGCCCAACCTTCCCAGGATCCAACCCCAAAAATTTAATTTGGATCCCCAAAAAATATCCCAGGGAAAGGTAAACCCCCTAAACCCCGAAAAAACATTTCTCAAGTTTACAAACAAACCATTAACCTTCAAGAATTTTTCAAAAATTGCCATAAAAATTTTTACATTTGAGGAAAAAAAAAATGTGAAAAATTAAAAAGGCATCCAGATATACGACTAGCAATGACCAATGAGTTCTCAAAAACATCTTTTAAACCCGGGTTTTGGAAGACTGTGGGGGGCATTTAAATCAACCCAAAAGGCATAACTAAATATTCAAAATGGGCCCCCCGGGTATTAAATCCCGGGCTTCCCCATCCCCCTTTTTTGGGTACGGAAAAAGGTCATAAGGCCCCCCTTAGGTCTAGCTTGGAAAACCACTTTTGCCCCTGGATTTTATTAAGCAAGCAGAATCAAAAGGTAAGGGGGATTGGTTTTTTTACCGAATTTTTTTGAGCTCACGGGTTTAAACAATACAAGGGGGGAGACTTTTAAACTTTTTTTTTAACAAAAAGAATCCCCGCCCCATAGGGAAAACTGAAGGCCCGGGTGTGGGCCCTTCTGAGGCCCTCTGCAATTAATTTCTTCATACGGTTTTTCTCTGGACCTAAAATATTAAATATCCTCCTTTTTGGGGAAAACCCTTTCCCCCAAAGGGAAAAAAGTTCGGAAAGGCACAGTCATAGTTTCTATGGGGGTAACCTCCAGACTGGGGGTTTTGAAAAACCTTCAGCAAAATCACAAATAAAGGACGGGGAAATTTTTTTCTACTTCCGCTTTACCAAGGAAACCCTAGGGGGACATTTTTCCCAAAAACTGCCTTTTTCCCCACCTAATTAAATTTTTTTCGGACCCCCCAAACAATCCAAAGGTTTTTGTCCCCTGAAGCCCGGGGAACCCTAAAAAAACTCTCGGGTAAGCCCCCCCATGATGAACAGTAAAACACCTCTCCTTTTGCAGGTAGACCTAACTACACCCAAGGTTTTTGGGGGGCAAACTGAATATTACCCTTACCACGGGGTAAAAATCGATTGGGCCCCTACCCGCATGGGAACCACTAAGGCCTCCCGGGAAAACCCAGATGCTTAAATGAATGCAGCGCCACGAAGTTGGAAGCGATCCTGAATCTACAAAAGCACTCCCAGATACACCCCATAGAAAAATAAAAAACTTTTCACTGGAGCAACAACTTTTTTTTACACCATAGGGAATACCTGCTCGTCAATGACCTTCCCGTGAGTCATTTTAGGCCTGAAGTTTTCTGCCAGGGCTTCCTTTTTTGGGGCACTCAAAGGATTCATGGGCCTTCTCCACCCCATGAAAAGCACAATCCCTGGGGGCGAGTGAGGTCCTTTCGGTTTACTGGAGCACCCTTGAAGAGGGCCCCCACCTGCAAAAGGCTCCTCAGAGGGTTTTCGTGCAAATCGCGGTTTTTGGGGTTGGGGGGAGAACGGAGCC
Source organism: Phyllomedusa bahiana (assembly GCA_025379985.1). Taxonomy (NCBI): domain Eukaryota; kingdom Metazoa; phylum Chordata; class Amphibia; order Anura; family Hylidae; genus Phyllomedusa; species Phyllomedusa bahiana. The sequence goes on from JAODAL010041850.1 coordinate 9,633, forward strand.
ACGGAGTAAGGCGGGGCATGGAGAAAGGGCCCTGCTTCCGACGCTCTTCCTAAACCTCTGTCCAGCCGAATTGCAAGAGCGATGGTGTCATAAGGCCCGGGGTAGGAAAAAGCCCCAACATTCCTTAACATGGTCACCAATCCCACCCGGAATGGCACCTTGGGGCGGGGGGTTCTTTCCACCCCAGGAACACAACACGCGAAATTCAGGGGCATCTCCTCTACGCCTCTTACCCTTTTTTAAAAGGTGGTAGCTGAGTCCCCACCCCTCCCTATAAAGGGCACGAAGGAAGTCCCAAGAGACAAAAAATCGTCACAGAAATAATTCCGGTGAGTCGGGTGAAAATTCCGTGAGAATGCCCCTCTTGGGGGAGCCCGGGAAAGGGACATGAATTCCCATCCTGTTCCTCATTCCCGGAGGTGCGGGACGAAGTCGAAAATACAACCGACATCCCTCCCTAAAGGGCAGAAAGGCCTTCTTGTCACCTGAAAACCTATCGGGGACTGAATGGGCGTTCCACAAAAGGGGAAGGGGGATGTCGGAGGGGCCCAACCTTGGGGTCCCTGGTAGGTCCCCCTGCGCGGACCCCACGCCAGACTTGGGCCAACGAGTGAATCCCTCATCCTCCACCCTGCAGTCATGGGGTTTATGGTGTCTGGGGGGGAAAAGTATGTAAAAGGCCTGGAAAAATGTCACGTCAGGGAGTCAGTGGGCCCTGACTGCCACCCAGACCATGTCCCGCCTACTTGGCGTGCCCTAGATGGCAGACCCCAACTGACGACAGCCCCACACCAAGTGCAGGGCCGTCAGGGGAACACAGATCAACGTCCGGGTCGAAAACGGTACAGGTACCCAAAGCCCCCAAACAGAAACGGGAGAAAAGGGTAAACAAGCCAAGGGTCAAAAGCACAGACGTCACGTAGTACAAAAACAAGGATGAAAAACGTTTCAAGCAAGGGGAATCAGGAACCGGGAGAAAAACAACAAAACAGTCACAGGGAAGCACAAGGGATAACCTTTTCCAGGCAAGGTCTACAGGAATGAACGGTTTAAATGGGGAACCCAGAGCCCCCCCACAAACATGTGCGGCTTCCGGGCCCTCCTTTTGGCCATGGGGCACACTCGCTGACCTGTTTTAGAGCTGACTGTCATCCTAGGTAAGTCACCCCGCCCTCCCGGGTTGCCGCAGGGCCAGAGGAATTAGCCCCTGCTGGCTTGCTGCTCCACGGCGGAAACGTGCGCCATGACAGGTGCCTAGAAATGCCAAAGACAACCCAGCACTGCTACAGACCACCATGTCTGCACCCTCTGTCCCTTTATGACAGGAAAAGATGGAGACAAGCTTTGGATGTTATAAAGGGTGGGGATAGCTACCTCCTTAAGGTCTGTTCTTTGTCCAACTGGGGAAGTAGTGGAGTTTAGAACTTGACCACTGCTGATGAGGGGCACAATAATCCCCCATATTTCCCTGCACCAGAGACCCTTGCACTTTCAGGGTCTGAGAAGATTTACAAGACAAAGAAATCTACAGAATAGAGAGAGACTGTAAGATCACTGTGACTGTCATTCCTACACAACCAGTTTTAATTTTTGTTTTTATCCCAATCAAAACCGAGGTGGTTTTCTGTAATGATCAACAGATAGATGAATATAGCAAGTGACACATAATATTGGAACAAATGATAATCTACTGTCTAATAAATATGGTGTAATGTCAAACATCATATCTATAAGACTAGGGGGGATGTAAAATGGAAATAAGGGATTAAGTGGCCTTATTTGATTATAAGAGTTTTCATGTTTTATGTCTCTTAAACGTATAATAACAATATAATAAAGTTTTTTTTTGCTAATGACTATATCCGTGGGGGGGGGGGCCCCAATGGTTACTATACTTCACTATTTCTGCTCAACTTGCCGGGGGCTCCCCATTTTCACTGTGTCCAACTATTCACTGTAACACTGTAACTGCAGCTAAGTATCATTTTATTCCTTATTTATTATTAAACCTTTCATTTTTTATTTATTCTGCTTCATTGTAATTATTTTTTTGACCGCCAACAACCTCTCAATGGCATGTTATGATATTGTCTCCCTATTTCTACTTTATTTAATAATTCCTGTATTAGTATCCACGATTGTTAATATTGTCTAGGTTATTTATTGTCCTACAGTGGACGATTCCAGTTTCTGTTTTGTTCAGTTTTGTTTTTAATGTCTTTATTGCAATTATTTGTTATCTGCTCAGCCCTTCAATGAAGGTATGTTTCAAGACTTCAATAGAAAATCTGCCCAGTGATTTATGCTGCTCAGTTTTTCTGCCGGTCGTATTTCAAAACCACTGACATTATTAAAAACTTGCAGATTCTTCTGCCTGATTACTGTCAGAAAATATATTGTTCAATCTTATCTGAAAACCAAAATCCACCCCAAAAAGTAAGAGAAAACAAAAACCGATTGTAAAATACTGTCGGATTCTGTTTTTTAAACCGATCGTATTTTTCAATTTCCGTTTCCGACCCCAAAAGATTTCCTGGTCACTTTCTGAAAACATAATACAAAAAATTGTAAAGGACTTCAATAACTTCTGAGTTTTCCCATATTACTGTCTGTGGATTAATATGTAGCTGTTTATCTTCTGGAAATGATGGGTCAATTCTTCCGACAGGTCTACTATACAGCTTGTCCACGCCTTCCTCGCTCCATGTTACCAGATTCAGTATATCCAGTGGTGTTATCCAGTCCCACCATTTAATAAATCCTTTCCCTTTTTTAAGTAGTGTGTTTTGCTTTAAAGAGAAACTGGTTATGATAAGGGGTGCCGCATCAACAGTTAGGAAATGATACACTTCTTTTTAATATTGACATAAGGGGAGAGAAGCATCGAACAAAAGGCTTAAAGGGGTGGTCTCACCACATCGACTCATCTTACCTCATTCCCGTTTTCTCAGTTTCATTTTTGAATTAAAGGGGCAGCTTTTTTGGCTTTACTGACTGCTTTTTTTTTTTTTTGGCCTTACGATGACCCTTAGGGCAACAGGTCGACTAACATCCCGGGGTGACAGCCATCAGGAGAGATCAAAAAGGGCTGTAGCTATAGCGCCCTGAAGGGGGATGCAGCCCATACAAAAGGAAACTCCCAAAAAGGTAGGACACTGTTAATGACACAATTGAAAGTGACTTTTTTTTTTCAAGACTTTTAACATAAATAGCAGCAATCCTTGTATTGAGACAACCCCTTTAAATTTGGTGAGTGTCATGACCATACCAAAGATGGCACAAGCAAGGCTTATACTGTCATATATTTCTATGTAATGTGTTTTTGTTTATTCTTGATGTGATCCATCCTACAAGTTTTGGTATTTTGATTATTAAGCATATAATAAGGATTCTTCTTAAATCTGCAACACTGACTTATATCACTTTTTTGATCCTGTGTACACTTTGGTGTACCGAAAAAATGGCATTTTTTTCAGACAATTAAACTTAACCCCCTTAATCCTCCAAAGAAAAAAATTATCTATTTTTCCCTCCTCCCCTTCCAAGGGGGCCCTAACGTTTTTATTTTTTCCCCCTATAAGACATATGAGGGTTTTATTTTGCAGTAAAAAGATTACTTTCTAAAGGTACATTTATCGTACCACAAAAAAACTGTAAACTCAAAAAAATTTTAAGGGGGGGAAAATGTGAAAAAAAAACTACTTGCGCCCTGCTTTTTGGGGGTTTTGTTTTTTGCACCGTTCAATTTTTGGGAACAGTGATGTTTATCTGTTTAATCTACAGTTATACGCATCCGCAAAAACCCCAAAAAGTAGGGTTTTTCCTTTGTTAAAAGTGGGGTAAAAAATTCAAAACATTTTCTATTTTTGAAATTTGCGCTGTGGCGCCATTTTGTGCGACCAATAATTTTTGTGTACTAACACCTACGGATGTCGGTGAGGGGCATTTTCGCTGACTAAAGTGTACTTTTTATTCCGAGTTTTTAAATCATGAACTTTTTTGATCACTTTTATTTCCCAATTTTTTTTAGACATGAAATACCCAAAAAACGCAATTTTGGCGTTTTGGGAAATTTTTTTTTCTATGGGTTTTTAGCTACGGGATAAATTATGTTTTTTTTTAAAAATCGGGAAAATTTCCAGATGCGGCGATACCAGATATGTGTAACTTTTTAATTATTTTATTTCTTTTATTTGTTAAATGGAGAAAGGGGGGTGTTTTGAACTTATAGTCGTACATCATATGAGTTAGCTGCCAACATGTGAGAGTCAATGCAGAGATCTCACACAGAAGAAAGACTTTTTTATACAGTGATTTTTGGGGGGTGTCACAGCTTTTCTCACAAACTGCTTGTCTACTTCTAATTCTATTTTGTGGGTAATGAATTGAATTTCCTTGTCGTCCACTGCAGCTGCATATACATTTTAATGCTATCTGCTCAGTTCTGGAGCACATTGAATATCCAAGGGTTATGTTGTTGCTGTTGTAGTCAGTTAAAGAAACAGCATTTTACAATCCAAAAATAATTTTAAATTTTTGGCTCTTATGCCTTTGCGCAATTTAGATCCAAGGGCTACTTAAACGTCTTTGTGCTATTGTAGTCAGTAAAAGAAAAGGGTTTTTTTTAAACGCCAAAGAAGAAATTTTGCCTGTAGCATAAATCATATCCGAAGGTTAATTAAGTTTTTTTCTGCTGTTGTAGTCAGTAAAAGAAACTGTGTTTTTCAACGCCAAAGAAGAAATTTTGCCTGTAGCATAATTCATATCCATAGGTTAATTATGCATTTTCCTGCTATTGTGATCAGTAAAATAAACGTCGTTTTAACATCCTACAAAGCTGGTAATTTTTGGCAGCTCATTTCTTTTGTGCAATTTAGATCCAAGGGTTAATTAAAGGGGATTTGCCAGGAAGCCAGTTACTTACCTCTTATCAGCACGGGAGTAGAATATAAACAAATCATGCGGGGAAAATGAAGGCTGCAGGGAGAGAGGGAGTGGGTGAGCAAGGAGTGAGGAATAAGGGAGCGTCTCAAAATAATAACAGTACAATAGTGGATTCTCAATACAGCAAGACACAGCCTCATAGACTGCACTTTCTTCCCTGTCCCTTAAAAGCTCATTCATTTTCCCTGTCATCAGATAAGAAGTGTTTCATGCAAGCACGGCCTGTCAGCTCCTCTGGTCCCTCTGGTCGTGTCTAGTGGAAGCTTTCAGGTAACTAAGGGGGACTGAGCAATGCTATAGCTCTCAGAGTCTTCACTTTTGTAATCAAAATTTAATTTAGAAAAGTGATTAAATACCCAGTTTGGAGGTTCCCACGTCAACATTACATCATGGCAAAACTCCTTTAAGTGTTTTTCTGCTGTTGTGGTCAGTAAAATACACATCTTTTAAAAACGCAAAAAAGCTGTAAATTTTTGGCAGCTTTTTCTTTTGCAAAAATTTAATCCAAGGGTTAATTAATTATTTTTCTGCTGTTGTGGTCAGTAAAAGAAACTGTGTTTTTCAACGCCAAAGAAGAAATTTTGCCTGTAGCATAATTCATATCCGAAGGTTAATTAAGCCTGTTTGCGCTTTTCTATTCAGTAAAATACACAGAGTTTTTTAAACGGCACATACAAGTAAATTTTTCTACCCATTTGTGGAGCGCAATTTATATCCAAGGGTTACCCAAGCCTGTTAGTGGGTTCATTTGGAGTCAAATACGGGGTGTGTATTTATCATATACAGATATCTTCATTAAACAGAGTCTGTACATTTTAGAACAAACAGTATGTCAGACAGAGAGGTGGCAGGCTCTTCACATGCGAGTGGCAGTGGCACAAACATTCCTGGAGCAGGCCCAGGTCACAGCACAGTAAGGGGACGTCGCAGCAGGGGTTACTCGGTGAGGCCAGAACTGCCGGTGACATCTAGCGTACGTGTGTTGACCAGCAACCCAAGGGTTCTTGATTGGTTGACTAGGTCATCCACTTCCTCCCAGATGACATCTGACAACCCCAACCAAGAGTCGGTGGGAACATCAGGCACAACCCTTAGTTGGCATGGCCCGGAAGCGGGTCAGCGGCCCTCACCTGACATCAACCCACCTCTGTCCCATCCGGTTCCCTCAGCCAGAGATCTACTATGTGGTCTGGGCTCAGCGCCACTATAACGCGAAGATGAACAATTTGAGTAGGACAGTCAGCAGCTACTTGGCAGCGAAGAAATAGGGCCAATATCCCCTGCTTCTTGTAGTGTTTCAACAGAAGCGAGATGAAAAAACACCTCAGAACAAAAATGGAAGAACACAGCGCATATGTGTGTTACCAACAACAATTGAAATATAAAACTCAGATGTAGCAATCATGGTACAGCGCATCTAGCACATAGTCATGTAGGATGGAGCTCTCACTAGCAGTTTCGCTCCACACAGCATGGGAAAGCAGCAGCCCGAATCCTTCAGGTACACAGTCAGGAATGACAGGAAAGTAGTTTCTATGGAATGAAAACTTTACAGCCGTAAAATTTCAAGGAGGTCGATATCCAGCACTAACCCTTTAAAGGGGTTGTCTCGCTACAATGATTGGTGGTTAATTAACAAGCAATCTTTCAAAAAACAACAGCTTTGCAATATATGTTCATTACAAATGTCTAACATGATTTTGACTACCCTGTTAGTAGTACTTCAACAGTTCCAAATCCTATAGCAGCTACCTGTTGACCTTATCTCCTGGCTGTCAGGTCTGTATGACTCATCACCTTCAAATACAGGTCGCAGGAGCCCCCCCCCACAAATCTTCTTTGGGAGAGAGGGAGGTCTCTGGGTTCTTGCCCCTGCGGGCCTGAAAAAACCCTTTTGGGGCCGCTTCCTCCTGCTCTCTACAAATTGAAAAAGCAAAATTAGGCTGATCAAAAATTGACAGCAGGGCCCTTTGTTACTAAATATGATGTGTCTGTGGAGCTGTCACTAAACTAAAAGAACAGATCAGGCATGTGAATGCTCATGCTTTCGTACTATTTACACATCCTGATATAGAACCCTTTTCCCAGCTGCCCGGTCTGTTCTGATGGGGTTTGTTGTTGCTGAGAGGTGGAGAATGTAACTAACAGGGGTAAAGGAACACTTGCATTCCCCCTGCTCTGCTATAGCAATCAATGCCACAGACCTCTCTACACTCTAGATACCCCCCTGCAACAGACCAGGGAGGGACACACAGGTTAACTCGGCAGCAAACCCCCCCCCCTTGTGTATAGAAGTTAAGGAGCGCCCCGGTGCTGAGGGGGGGGGGGGAAAGGGAGCAGAAGAGGGAGACCAAAAGCAGCCCCCAATTCAACTGCCCGCTCACTATTAGGCTGAAAGCTTGTAATGAGACAACTCCTTTAAGGTATGTAACATAAAAACTCCAAACAACTAGTTTAAGGTTGGTTTATTAATCTAAAAGCAACGCGTGTCACAGTTATCGCAACGCTTCATCAGGGAAGCATCCTTTGCAGTAGGGATAAAAAATTGGAGATGGCATGGGGGGTCATGTTTTGAGGGGGCAGCCTCGCATACCAAACCCTTGAGGGGGGACAAAGTGAAGACAAAAAATAATATGATGAAGTACCACCACACTTGGGAGCTGGGGGAAGCAAGGGGGTTTATCATATCAGGGGATATGGCGGTAAAATCAGCTACTCGGCGGTGTGGGAGTTTTTGCTAAGACCCGGAGGGAGCCGAAAAAGGTTTATGTAGAAAGTGGGGAGACAGTGAACGTTGGGCCCGGGAGTAACGTTTCACCATGGGCCCCGCGTCAACACAGCGCTCACCACCGTGGCCTGGGAGAAACGTGGGGTCAGATGTGTGCCATCCGCCCCGCGCAACAGCACAGCAGCGCCCATGGACGCAGCCATTGCAGCCAGTAAACTCCACCACCTCTGCAGAAGGGACTGTTTCTCTTTGCCCTCATCTCCCGGTCCAGACACTCCTCTCCTGCTACTCATGGCACCAGCATCGTTCACGAGGCGATTTCAAAGAGACAACAGTATTTGCCAACCATCCCAAGGTGCAGAAGCAAACCGTGCTCCTGCCAAGTTTTTGGTACGCATCCCTCCTTTTCCAAAAAGGGGGACCTGCACCTTCAGAGAATTAATGGCCTGTCCCCAAGTGGGAGTTCCAAAAAGTAAAATTTTTTTCCAAAAAGGCAGTACCACCCCCACAAATATTAAACAAAAGGTGGGCCAGTCCTTGAGCTTATCAGTTTGTTCCAAGGTGCACGGCAGCGCAGACGTGTGGAGCTGTAACTACGGTCAGGGCCAGTACATGTCCTGTACGGCCCAGTGGGTGAATGTGCTTCCTGCCCAGCCACACCAACAACTTGGAAAGGAGACGCCGCTTTCTCCTCCACGTTGTCAAACTTCTGCTCCTGCGCCAATATCCGCCTCCTCCTCCACCACCAACTCACCCTTTCCACAAGTACTGCTCCATCATACCACATGTGAAGGGCACAGCGGAGTCACACAGTTCTACACCTGGCTTGCCTCAGCGAACAAAGTCACACAGGGGAGGAACTGCTCCGCGTCATGCAGCGAGAAATTGATGTGGGGCTTTCTCCGCGCCAACTGCAAATCGGAACCATGGTGACGGACAATGGGAGGAACATGGTGTCTGCGCTGCACCGAGGAGGGATGGTCCATGCGCCCTGCATGGCGCACGTGTTTAGTCTGGTTGTCAAAAGGATCCTGAAGTCTTCCACCGATCTTCAGAAGATTCTGAAAATGGCCGGGAAACTGTGCTTTGCACTTCATCCATTCCTACAAAGCCAGGAACCCCTCCTCGAGTTGCAGCGGCAGAACGGCCTCCCCCAAACACTCTGATATGTTTCCACCCATTGGAATTCCACCCTTTGCACATGTTGGACCGACTGTATGAACAGAGAAAGGCCATTAACGATTTTTTTTAAATGATCCAGGCAACAGGAATACTCCCTTGTGTAACTTTGATATCAGACATGGCAGCTCATGCGTGACACCTGCCTTTTTGCCGAGGCCTTTTTGGGGAGGCCACGTTATTTGTCAGTTGCCAGGACTACGGGATGAATAACGTCATTCCACTGCTTCATGTCCTGGAACAGATGCTGAAAAATCTGTCTGGGCAGGGGACTGGAGACGTGGCGACTACATCTCGCAGACACGTGAGTCCGGTGGGGACAGAACTTGAGGAGGAGGAGGACATTGGAGCAGAAGCATTGTCCGGTGAAATTAGTGGTTTTTCTACCCAGGAGACAGTTGAGGAGTAGCAGGAGCAGCTGGAGGAGGTAGATGGAGATGAGGAAGACGAGGCAGATGACCCGCAAGCACCGTGACAGTATACAGTGAGATGGAGGCAGGGAGTCCCTCGGAGTCACTTGTGCGATCCCCCGGGCAGCATGCTGATTTGCCTGGCTATTGACAGCCGAATAGTCACCATCCGGCAGAGGGATGACTTCTGGCTCTCCACCCTATTGGACCCTTTCTACCGGTCCAAAATGGGAGCCTTTTTCCCAGCTGCTGAGAGGGAGGACAAACTCAAATACTATAGAGCAATCCTCCGTAGTCAGTTGGCCGCTGCCTATGTGCGGCATCGTCCCTCCTCTGACAGGTCTGACCGGGTGGTTCCTCAGCGCTCACGTACTACTGCCGGGGCTGCTGTGGGAAGGTGGGAGGGTAGGAGCAGTACCAGCTCCATCAGCAGCAACCTAAGTCTGGAGTCGTTGATGAGCAGCTTCCTTCACCCGCCTAGTGAGGAGGGCACTCGCCAGCAGCATCAGCAGCATCAGGACCTGGAGCAGACCGTGAACCAACAGGTGGTTGCCTAATTGGACAGCACTCTGCCACCCCAGTTAGAAGATCCACTGGACTACTGGGCAGCCAAACTGGATGTGTGGCTGCAACTTGCCGAGTTTGCACTGGAGACGCTGTCCTGCCCGGCCAGTAGTGTGGCATCAGAGCGGGGTGTTCAGTGGGCGGGGGCCCCTCGTTAACCCCAAGGAGACCCGCTTGTCCACGGGAAAATGTGGAACAACTGGGCCTTTGTCAAGATGAATTAGGTGTGGATTGGCCCCGATTTTCACCACCAATGCCTTAGGGGTCAATTAAAATCAGCCATGACGCCTCACCCAAACTTTGAGAAACTAGTCTGGGTTCAAACTACCTGCCTCAGACACTATTCTGACGCCGCCACCCGCCTGATGCCACACATCTGCTGCCAGTTTCTCCATCTGCCTCCCACCACCTTTACCAGGGACTGGTATTGCCACCCACCTCCACACTCTGTCATTGTGCTACTCTCTGACCTCATGCTGCTGCTGCTGTTGTTGCTGCTGCAGTCACCTCCACACCGTGTCATTGTGCCACTCTGTGGCCTATTCCTGTTTTTGCAACCTCCAGAATGTCATTGTGCCACTGTCTGACCTCATGCTGCTGCTGTTGCTCCTGCCATGACCTCCACACCTTGTCATTGTGCCACTGTCTCACCTCCTGCTGCTGCTGTGGCTGCTGCCTTGACCTACACATTCCGTCATTGTATCACTCTGTGGCCTACTCCTGTTTTTGCCACCTCCAGAATGTCATTGTGCCACTGTTTGATCTCATGCTGCTGCTGATGCTGCTGCCGTGACCTCCTCACCGTCATTGTGCCACTCTCTGACCTCATGCTGCTGCTGTGGCTGCTGCCGTGACCTACACACTCTGTCATTCTGCTACTCTGTGGCCTACTCCTGTTTTTGCCACCTCCAGAATGTCATGGTGCCACTGTCTGACCTCATGCTGCTGCTGTTGCTCATGCCATGACCTCCACACTCTGTTATTGTGCCACTCTGTGGCCTACTACTGGTTTTGCCACCTCCAGAATGTCATTGTGCCACTGTCTGACCTCATGCTGCTGCTGTGACTGCTGCCGTGACCTACACACTCTGTCATTGTTCCACTCTGTGGCCTACTCCTGTTGGTGCCACCTCCACACTTTGTCAATGTGCCACTGTCTGACCTCATGCTGCTGCTGTTGATGACGTCATCTCCAAACTGTGTCATTGTGCCACTTTGTGGGCTCCTGATGTTGCTGCCACCTTCAGAATTTGTCATTGTGCCACTCTATGGACTTCTCATGCTGCTGCCAAGTGACCGCTGTGTCACTGGAACACCTTGTGGTTTCCTAATGCTGTTTCCACCCTCACCACTCTGACGTTGCCACTATGTGTAGTTTTCCCCTTCTTTTCACCTGTCAGAAGGAATGAAAAGCATCAGGATTGATAGCCAAAAGCAGGAGTGGATACAGAACACAGAAGACATGCACATATCCCGTTTACTGGTCATCTCTGTTTTGGATCAACTCCTGTTTGTTTTTGGCCTTAGCAATACTGATGGATAATTGACCGATTGAAAGCGGACACTGACAGATGAAAGGAAGGGCAAAATGATCAGAGACATCAATGAAAAATTACTGCCGACACCCTCACCACTCATTCGGGGGGTGGGAGGGGGGCTCTACAAGTATCAGCGTTTAGCAGAACATGTTCTATCATATTTTGTGACAGTTTAAAGCTCTGGCCTCATGGAGTGAGCCCGGCTGTGACGTCCCCTTACTGTGCTGCGATCTGTGGCGGCTCCAGTAACCTACTACTGTGTTCTTTGACGCTATGGTAGGATCTTAGCCCTCAGTTTTTTTTCCAGCTGGCACTGCCATGGCTTTATCAGGCTACATTCCTGCTTAAATTTTTTTGTCAGTTTTGCACCCGTAAGTGCCCAGGGAATTTTAGAGTGAAGCGATTCTAAGAGCACCCTAAAGGCTCTCTGCAGCCTGGAAATAGCTGTTTTTTAACGCGATTCATCCTGAAGTAATTCAGACCGAAACTATTTTTGTCGGAAAATTCCGCAAAGTCGGTGAACCGAATTTTTGAGAAATTCGCCCATCTCTAGCCCCAGCCTAGAGATTTTGTCCAGTATTGCACACCACCTTGCCTGGCACAAGGTTCTTATTACCCGGCCACCGCTCAATCTCATTGTGCAGAGCTGTCCACAGCTCCTGATCTGTGTGTTGACGGTCTCCAAGACAGATTAATTTCATCAAGGGTTGGTTTCTCTGGGCATGTGATGCGACCCGTGGACTTTGAGGGAAAGAACCCTGCACCAACCCTGCGGTTTTGAAGAGCATGAAGAGCAAGGATTAGCCTCCGCTTCAGCCTTCACCATCGCCCGAGAGCCACCGTCACCACCAGAGACATCCACCCAGCTCACTCAGTGAACTGTCACAGAGATTTAGTGGCCTTGATCGTGCTATTTAGTCCATGTATCGGGGGTCAGATGGACTTTGCCGGACACAAATGTAGACAATGCGGTGCAGATTTTAGATGACACATGGCTGGCCAGGGAAGGGACGGCTTTTTGGGAAAATAAATGCCTGCTAGACATCTGGTATTGGGGGCAGGCAAGGGCCATGACATGGTGGAACCCGTCTGTGTCCAGACAATAGCAGCAAACACTCCACTATTAGAGATAATCATATCATCTGCAAATATTTATTCAGGCATCTTTTTAAGCCATAACACACATATAAAAATGTATAAACATATAAAGTAAATTGCACTTGCGGTTTTAGATCTCCAGGCATGGAGTATCAAACAGTCAGTCCATAAGTATAGCAGGTAGCGTTCTAAGGTATGTCCATTCTCAATCCTGAGGCATCCTGCTCAGGTGTGTGCAGCTGTATGCGATGTTTCGGGGCTCCGCTTGAGGAAGGGGCTGAGTTGTCAAGGGTACATGAGTTGTCATTTGGGCTCTCTTTGTTTCATGTTGGACGGATGCTGTCGATGACGGTGACTGACATTTGGTGCCGTGACTGTAGGACGAGGAGGTAAAAACTCCTGGAATGCAGGTTGCTTTAACCACTGAAGAACAGATTGGCGACGCTGTTCGTCACTGAGACTCACAGGGAACCGACCCAGCGATGATAGGCCTGACAGTCCTGCAACCGAAGATGCGCTGACTTGCATGTTGTTGCCTGTGCTGGAAGGAGCACCTTCTCTCGTACCTCTAAACCTCCATGACCTAAACCCTTCCTTTGCTCACCTACCACCTGTAGTTCGCTATCCATGTTCAGACAGAAAAAAATTTTAAAAGGTATAGAATAAGTTTATGCAGTCCTCGTATTGAGAAACTGTACTGCAAAGACGGCAAAATCACAGGTATTCTAAATCCCTCTAATTTACAATGGCCAATAAACTAGATTAGAAGCAGAATTGTTTCATCAAATAGTCTGTGAAATGCGGTCTGGGTATGGAAGAACCATAAACACCAAATCAACAGTGTATCATCCTTCAGTCTCTGAGATTTACAACTGCCCAGTAGGACTAGCAATTGATCGTTTTCAACAAACTTGCGTAGAAGTGCGCCATTTGTGCCCAACTGTTACGCAGTTACTGAACGCTTTAAATGTTATATGAATTAGGTATGATGTTTTGCCAGGGCTTAGAACAGGCACCAGTTAAAATAAAATATTTGTACCCAAATTTTGCGTAACAAGGTGCTATTTTGCAACAAAGTGAGCACACAGGGCACGGGTGGCAATATACAAGTATGAAAAGTATACGGATGAGATATGGCAGTTTTACAACGCTGACATCAGGCATCAGTTACTATAAAATATGTATAACCCAATGTGCATACAAGTGAGGTCTTTGCGCAAAACTGAAACACAGTGACACCAATTGAACTACAAAAGGGGACATTTATCAACTCATTTGGTGAGTCTGCTGTGCCACAAAGTGTGTAAAAAACATTGCATATCAATGCAAGGTTAGGGAAACACAGTCTGTGCTGCACAACATTCACCCTCCCTTTCCGACGACCCTTTACCCCCCCCGCTGCTGCACCCAGCACACTGTCTCTTACAATCCCTCTCTAACTTAATAAGAATAAAAATTCTCTAAACTAGCTATAACCCTTGAGCATCACACAACCAGGATGGAAATTCTATATAAAAAAAAAGACTGTCTGAACTGTAACAACAGCTATTGGGACAGGCAGCGCCAGCGAGACGTGTTGCTCTGTACTGATACAGTCTAAGAATGAGGCTGATCAGGAAATGGAGTCGCATACAGTACAGACCAAAAGTTTGGACACACCTTCTCATTTCAAGAGTTTTCTGTATTTTCATGACTATAAAAATTGTAGATTCACACTGAACCATCAAAACTATGAAATTAACACATGTGGAATTATATACTTAACAAACAAGAGAGAATCAACTGAAAATCTGTCTTAATATTCTATTTCTTCAAAGTATCCACTTTTGCTTTGATTACTGCTTTAAAACACTCTTGGCATCTCTTGAAGAGCTTCAAGAGGTAGTCACCTGAAATTGACTTCCAACAGTCATGAATGAGTTCCATGTAGCAGCTTAGCACTTGTTTGCCCTTTACTCACTCTGCGGTCCTCTCACCCAAAACAATCTCGATGTGGATTTCAGTCTGGTGACTGTGGAGGCCAGTCATCTGGCGTAGCACCCCAACACTCTCCATCTTGGTCAAATAGACCTTACACAGTCTGGAGAGTGTGTTGGGTCATGTCCTGTTGAACAATAAAGAATGTCCAACTAAACGCAAACCGGAAGAATAGCAATGCGCTGCAGATGCTTTGGTAAACCATGCAGGTTCTGTAAATCCTTCAATTTTGAATAAATCACCCAACAGTGTCAACAGCAACAGCACTCCCACCCCATCACACATTCTCCTCCATGCTTCAACGTGGAACCAGCATGATGAGTCCAATCGTTCACCTTTTCTGGTCGCACAAAGACCGGTGGTTGGAACCAAAGATCTGAAATCTGCTCATCGGACAAGGCACAGATTTCCAAACTTGTCTAATTCCATTCCTTGTTTCTTTAGCCCAAACGAAGTCTTTTCTGCTTGTTTGCTGTACCTTAGCAGATGGTTCCTAGCAGATGTTTACCATGAAGGCCTGCTGCCACACAGTCTCCTCTTAACAGTTTGTTGTAGAGATGTGTCTCTGCTGGTAAACTCTGTGTGGACATTGACATGGTCACTAACTGAGCTGCGTGTAACCTGCAATTTCTGAGGCTGGACTCGGATTAACTTATCACTCCCGCAGCAGAGGTGACTCTTTGGTATTCCTTTCCTGCGGCGGATCCTCATGTGAGTCAGATTTCCCTTTTGTAGCGCATGAATGGGTTTTTGCCACTGCACTTGGTACAATTCAAAGATTCCCCAATTTTACGGTACTGACTGACCACTCATTTCTTAAAAAAAGATGGCCACTGCGTTTTTCCTTACTTGACTCTTTTATCTTGCCATTAATAGAAATTTCTAACAGTCGCGTATCAGATAGGACTTTCAGCGAGTATCCAGACTGACTTCTGAACACCACAACTGATGGTCCCAACCCCATTTAAAGGCAAGAAATCCCACTTATTATACCTGACAGGGTCCACCTGTGAAGTGAGAAACCATGTTCAGGGACTAACCTCTTTGAACTCATCAATAGAATGCCAAGAGTGTGCAAAGCAGTAATCAAAAGCAAAGAAAGGGGCTACTTTTGAAGAAGCCTAGAATATAAGACATATTTTCAGCTGCTTCACCATTTTTGTTGTTAAGTATAAATTCCACATGTTGGTTAATTCATAGTTTATGCTTCAGTGTGAATCTACAATTTTTATAGTCATGAAAATACAGAAAATGTTTGAAATGAGAAGGCGTGTCCAACACCTTTGTTCCTGTAACACGAGTCTATGTGATTTTTTGCAGTCAATGAGATCCATACACTGCCCAGTCATGACATCGTACATCCTCCTCATCCCCCTCTATCCTCGGAGCTGATTGGCTGGCCGTCAAAATGACAGGAAACACAGAAAAAGACGCAATAGTAAATGATTATCTATAAGATATACACCTAAACTATCATGTCATCGGAAAATTCCGATAAGCTTAAAAACCAAGCCGATTTCAAAATGCTTCTTTATTTGCCTCTTTTTTCCCTCTCTTTCTGCTTTCTTATCTGTGAATTCAGTCATAAATAACTAAGGGATTCTGACAGAGAAAAGGAGGTTTTTGTTTCAATGAGAGCTTGGGTTGCATTTGTCCATAAAAATCTACGGAGATGGAAGCTCCAAAAAGTGAAAGTAGGAAAATCACACATATCAGCCACAGCATTTAGAGTGTAAGGTAGCAGTAAGGAGGAGTGTAGCTGTGAGTTTAGCACTGCAGTGAGATAAGACACTCACTGCACAGACATTTCCATCTCTATGTGTTTTTCTGCCTCTTCTTACTTCTGAGTCGACTCCTATGAATACCTGTAACCTGATTTCTCAGTGTCACAGAAAAATTGTCTCCTCTGCAAGACAGATTCTCTTTTATGACTATAACTGCACAAATAAGAAAGCAGAAAGGGGTAGATTAGAGAAGGAGAAGAAGGAAGTATTTTACAAAAATGTCTTACTTTTTCTTTGCTTGTATTATTGATTCATTGAAAGCTTTGTTACATTTGGAGGTTCGCCATAAAGCTCAGCTAATATATTGACTATTGAGACAGAATTAGGATTGCATCTGCCTTTGTTTATAAAATCTGTCACAGAATATGTTACATCAACTAACTTTCTTATTGCAAATTGCTATAATTTCTGGTATACCCAAGACAAAACGTAATTTAAGGGGCTTTAGTGCCAGCCATAATAGAGTGAAACACGGTTGGCACAAGAAGAATGTGCCCCACTCCCTGAAGTTTAGACAAAGGCAGAACATAGCTCTTTTTTATACAGAAGATACGATTTTGCACCCACACAGTGATCAACCAGGCAGAAGCCAACTATGCCTAATCCTTGTCCTCCCCTGGAGTTACACATGGCACAGGTTATGCCATGTACAGTTTGATGTCTGCACTGACCTATATATGATACCACATGACAGGGACGCATTTCTAATTACACGTATTAATAATTCCTTTGGCTTTTGTCTCTCAAAAATCCACCAGCAATTAAATGTTAAGATACTTTTAATGTCCATCGCTAGGTCATGACATTTTGGGCTTTCTCATGGTACTGTTAGCAGTAATCATGTGGGATGATTTGCCTCCATATAGAAGTGACTCAGAACCTACAGGTGCCTTGTGAGTTATTGGCTGTGAAACATTGATTTATCCTTCAATCTGTTATTTAACAACTAAAAAAATAATATAAAAAAAAAACACATTATCACCTAAACTCGCCCTGGTGTGACTGCCCCCCGCCTCACCTGAACCATACAAGTAACCATCTTTACTAATATTTTATATTCTTCTCCTTATAACACTCACTCTGCTTTTATAGTCTGATATTTTCACAGTAGTGGGTTTCCTATTGCCATTGAGAAAAATATATACGTTATGCAAAGCCTGAGCCATAACATAGACGGCAGTATACACTTGGTAAGGAGTTCTGTCTTCAGGAAACATATGCGTTATATTAACTTTCTCATCCTCAGGACAGTGACGATATCGACCTGGAGCTGATATTGGCAGGAGAAGATCCTTTAATGTGTTTCCAGAAAAGCAGAGGGATAGAGTCATCCAGATATCTTGCAGCAACTCACCAGAAGGTCGGCCATATAACTCAAAACTATTGAAATGCTTGTTTCCAGTAATATTGTATCTGGGAATTGAAAACACTAAGCTACAATTACCAATAACTCCCTTTTTTCTGAAATATGCAACCTCCGATGCATGTGACCAAGAACTTGGAAATATAAGAGTCTTGTTACTTAAAACATGAGCTGCATTGTACAAAAACCTTATGTAAGCCATACTATAGGAGCCACAGATAATAATCACGTCAGTAGATGACGCCTGTAAAGCTGGAGGGACATGTTGATAACTATTCATAGTTACAAGAATGCTGAACTCCACACAAATCCGATGATCTGTAAATCGTCTGAGTAACTGCTGTAACTCCTGCCGTCCACTGTCATCATCTGATGTGATGATCCCAACCCAATTCCACTGGAGTCTCTCCAATAGCTTCACAATTGCTGAATATTGGATCTTGTCATCGGGGACTGTTCGAAAGAAGTTTGGATAAAGCCTTTTATCACTTAAAAGAGGTTCTCTCGCCCCATAACTGATCTAGGACAAGGAAATTGTAGAAACTATCATCAGAATCAGGTCTTACCAGAAGGAAGTAAGAGTTATTTGTCTCACAATTTCAGCACACTATGAGATGATAATCTATTCATCAGACAAACACTAAAACATTACAGTATGCAGTAATTAGGTAAAAGAAAGGCAAAAAACTACAAAGCAGACGGCTGTTGTGTGTAAACCTGGCCTAAAACAATGACCCACCTACACCTTGTTGTGGAGAGGACAGCACAAGCCACTGGTCAGGTTATTTCACCAAGTAGACTTAGACTTAGCATATACTCTATCAGGGACTAGAATAACTGTTAATTTATCTTATTACAAATGTAGCAATTTTCTATACTCACCTGTGTATATCCATATAGGTTTAACAGCTGGGTCATGGGAAGAGTAGTGATTGAACCTAAATCTCCAATAAAACCGACCACGGCATCCTTCTCCATACATGAATAGTTTGGAGCCGTTACTTTGTGTCCAGACAGATTCTGCAGAACATTTTTTATAACTTTATTCACATGTCCACAAGAGTCATATATATGATATCCCAGAGTGACATTGGGCAGAATATCTGAACGACTGTTAATTTCTTCAATAGCAAAGTTAAAAGCGACCAGATGTGTATATTCTCTGGGATGAGCTCTGTGGAACAATATATGAACGTTATGTACCTAGATGTGTATCATTTTTTTGTCTGGAGTGTTTCTCCACTTTCTATAATATATCATAGATTACAGGAAACATGGACGGAGATAATATTATTTTAATATTAGAGATAATGGCAGCTTATCAGCTTATCAATTTGTATGTAGGGAAGGTTGGTAGGACCAGTATCTACCTGCTGAATTTTATATTCTTTCTTAAGACACTTGACCTGCCTGAGGTTACCCTTCCAGATAGAACCTCTTGTTCTTAAGATGCTCCTGTACCAGCAAGACTCCTGGTCTCTGTAACAATGCAAAGAACACCCTTTATGCTGTCCCAAGGAGAACTGAGAATTGTCTTCAGTACGGAGACTGACACACTGTGTTGTTTCCTATGCATTTTGATAATGTTCATCTACCATGACTAGCGATGAGTGATTGTGTCAACAATTGTTATCAGGTCGATAGTCGATATCGACAATTATCATGCCAATAGCCGATAGTCGATAATCGTCGATGACCATTACAGTCTATGGGAGAGGAACAACAGCTTCATTCCTACACCCAAACAAGTGAGGAGAAGCTGGAATCAACATCCACAACAGTAAACTGGATATGTGCTACATCTTAGGCAAGACAATTAGGCTATAAAAGTCACAGATAACAATTCATAGGCTAAAATAATGCATTATGTTCAATGGCTAACCAAAAACATGAGGATGGCGTAACCACAGCAGGTACAGCAGTACCAGCAGCTACGGGGCCCTGTCGCACAAAACAAGACACTGGTATTAGAAATGGCACATGGGAACTGGCAGAAGACCCCTATCACTTTTTGCACCAGGGACCAACAACTTGTCATATATGTGGTGCTGGTGGCAGCAAGAACATCCCAACGGGAATGCGGAGGTTCTCCTGGCAGGAACTTATTTACAGCGGGTGCGGCGAGAGACATAGCCACATGCAGCTAAATCAAATGGGGTGCCCACCCATTACTACTTCCTATTTTTAACATATCACCGGGCACCTTTTTCATTCCGGCCCCTGGCAGGAATACTGCCCTAGTGCCACCCCTGGCATCCATTTTAAAATAGCCTGACCCCAAAACCACCCAAAAAATTCCTTTATGGACCATCAGAATAAAAATTCGCAATAAGAAATTGACTATTTTAAAAAAGATATATATTTTTCCATTCATGCTTCTGCTGTTAGAGATGGTCGAATTTCTAAAAAATTCGATTCGCCGAGTTTTTTCCAACAAAAATCGTTTGGTCCCGAATTTATTCACGGTGCATCATGTTAAAAACCAGCTATTTCCTGGCTGCAGAGAGCCTGTAGGGTGCTGTAGAACATTGTGCCATGCTTAAATATGCAGAGGGAGCTTGGTTTGGTCTTCATACAATGTTGTGTTTTAGTATGACACGCACATGACAGCCGCTGCTCTTAGAATCGCTTAACTCTTCAGTTCCCTGGGCACTTACAGGGGAAAAACTGACCAAATAACTGAAGTGGGAACGCAGCCTGATAAAGTCATGGCAGCGCCAGCTGGAAAGAACCGAGCTGAGGGCTAAGATCCTACAAAAGCATCAAAGAACACAGTAATAGGTTCCTGGAGTCGGCACAGGTCACAGCACAGTAAGGGGATGTCACAGCAGGGGTCACCCTGCGAGGCCACAGCTTCTATTGTCATCTAGCAGCCGTGTGTTGACCACCAAGCCAACGCTTCTTGAATGGTTGACTAGGACATCCATTTTCTCCCAGATGACATCTGACAACACTAACCCAAGATCGGTGGTTTTGTCAGACAAAAACTTAGTTGGATGGCCCGGGACAGGTGAGGGCTCTCACCTGTCCCAACCCACCTCTGCCCCTTCGTTTTCCCACCCAAGAAAACCAATTCTGTGGCCCTGCACCCTTTACTGAGACAACTACTTGAGACGTGGGGCAGCAAAAAGGGGGGAAGACATCCCGCTTTCTTCGAAGCGTCAAGTAGGATGAGGAGAGTGGCAGGGGGGGGTTTTTTATTTTTGCGACATAAGGCTTTGTCAGCGACACCCTTGAGGGGGGACGGGGGTAAAAGGGCAAACACTAATGTTAGCCATCCACTTGGGACCGGTTTGAAGCAAGCAAGCGGACAAGGTTTCGTGCCCTTTTTTTAAACAAGGAATAAAGTCCCCCAAATGAAAATCCCCCACCCATGTCTCCTAGGCCCCTTTTTTTTTCCGGGAAAAGAGGGGCCCAGAGGTGCCACCTTCAACTACCCTTGCCCCGGCTCTGGAAGCAAGGGCTTATCATTATCTTTTTGGAAAAACCCATTTGCTGTCAGGCAGTGGCGCACCCCAAGTCGGTAGGGGGGCCGGAGCGAGGTGGCAGAGTGCGATTTGGTACCAAACACCCAAATTTTAGAAAACCTTTTTTACACTTATTAAAGAAAAAACGGCTCACTTTTTTTTACGTTGCCTTTTTAATTCCAATGCGTGCCGACCCCCGGGGTAACTCCTACCCAAATAAAATTTTTTTTAAAAATTACCCCCACCGGCCCACAAACCCCCAAAGCTCTAAAAACTAATTTTCCGCCACCTCTTCAAAAACATATTCCACTTTATTATACATGCTAAAAATATTAAATGGGAGGTAGTATAATCCAAAAACAGCTAGACAATGATACTAATGTACTAAAAAAAGGGAAAAATTTTTTTTAAGAAGAAGCGGGGAATGGAGTCTGTTAAAGCGTGGTTTTGCTGGGGCACTGCAGGACAGTAACTTTTTGAAAAAAAACCCCCTTACAGTCCCAAAAAGTAGCGCACAGGGCTCACCGGGGACGAGGTAGCAGTCATCAATGTGGGGCATAGGTTTTAAAATCACCTACCGGGGGTTTTCCACTTTTTGGGCAGAACCAAAAGAGGCGAAAATGGCTAAATGTAGAATCTTTTGGGGAAAATAAAGCGTACCAGGGACCAAAGTTTGGCACCAAAAGCCCCGCATCAACATCAGCAGTTCACCAAAAAGTGGCCGGGAAAAGTGTCCCCCAATGTGGTGGCCACCCCGTCGCAACGCAGCAGCACCCATGACACCCTTTCCCTTTCGGCAGTCAAAGTTTTACCACCCTGCTGAAACAACTCCCGTCTTTTTACATCATCATTGGGCCCAATACCCCTGCTCCTTTTCGGTGCCACACGTTCACCCAAAATGATTGCCCAAAACAGAGAAACGTTACCACCCTAGGGCAAAGCTGACCGCTCCTTCTAAATTTTAGGTACTGCTTCCCTCCCTTTTCAAATGGTACTTTCACAGTTTAGGAACTTTACAGGAAACTTTGCATTCATTCGGCCATTTCTACACCGGGCCCAAACACACCCCCTTGACTAACAGAACAGAGAAATAAACAAGAAAAAAATGAATTTTTTAACAGGGAAAATTATGAACAGGGGGAAAAATAACAGGGGGAAAGATGAACAGGGAGAAAATATAAAGGGAAAAAAGGCAGAAATTTTAATAAAAGGGAGAATTTTAAAAAGAATAAATATTGAAAAGGGGGAAAATTATGAACAGGAATAAATATTGAACAGGAAATTTATAAACATAGAAATTTTATGAAAAGAAAAAAGGGTTTTAAACGATTTTTTTTATGATCCCCAAATACAGAATTACTCCCCTGTAATTTTGAAGTCACCCGGGCAGCCATGCTGCACCTGCGTTTTAGGAGGACACTTTTTGCAGTCGCCAGGGGAACGGGATGAAAAAGTCTTCCCCTGCTTCAGTCCAAAAAGTGCGAAAATCTGTCTTGTCAGGGATGGACATTTCGGGCCCCATGAGTCCAGTTGGGGGTGAACGGGGGAAAAGACATTGTACACGCGTCGGCGAAAGATGATTTTTTTTATTCAGGTACAGAGAGGAGCGGGGGGCAACCGGAGGATTAGAAGATGGGCGATGACCCAGACACAAGGGCAGTATACATTTAGATGGATTCAGGGGGTCCCTCAGATCACTTTCCAAAGCCCGCTGCTCTGATTTGTCTGGCTAGTTACAGCTAATTTTTCACCATCCGGGAGATGGATGACGTCGCTCTCCACCCCTTGGACCCCCCTTACCGGCCCAAATGGGGGCATTTTTTTGACCTGCCAAGACAGAGGACAAACCTCAATACATAAGACATCCTATGTAGTCAGTTGCGCTGCCTTCTGCGCCATGGTCCACCCCAGAGGTCTGACCCGGGGGGGTTTTACAGCGCTCATGTACCACCCACGGGGCTGAGTGGGGGTGGGGGTTACGAGCAGTACCGGCTCAATCAAAGCACCCGGGGTCTGGAAATTTTTGTAGCAGCTTTTCCTTCAACTCCAGTGATTTTGGACCCACCAGCAGCGCCCTTGAGCGACCCTGAACCCGGATTTTTTGGCTACCTGCCTAAGCTACTTTCGATTTTGCCACCCACCTGATTCCCCCATTTGCGCCACTCTCCTTTTACCCCCCCATTTTACCAGGGACTGTAAATGCCACCCACCTCCCCACTCTTTACTGGCCATTTTGTAGCCTTTTTAGTGCTCCACCTCCCACCCAAATTTTTCCTCATGCTGCTGCCAACTGAGCACCTCTTATCACCAACTTGTCTAATCTGTTTCCACCCTCCCCCCCTTAGAAATTGCCACTAGTTTTGGTTTTTTTCCCCTTTTTTAATCTGTGATGGATACAAAACACAGAACACATAAATTCCATTTACTTTTTTTTTGGGGTTTAACTCCTGTTTCTTTTTGGGTTAGCAATGAAGAATTATTTGACCAACTGAAAGCGGACACTGAAAGAGTCAACGAATGGCAAAATGTTTGAACGTCAATGCAAAATTACTGATGACACCCTCTCCACTCTTTTGGGGGGACTCTACATGTGTCCGCATTTAACAGAATCACCACAGTAAATAAAAAAATAACTATTTGCCACAAATAGCAATATCCCAAGAGACTTGATTTAAGATGTATATAGGGCTGAGATACACAAACACTGGATTTGACACAGAATTCTCCACAAAAAATGAATAAATTAACTCTTGGCCACAGATTAAAATACCCCCACCGGTCTGAAGTTGATGGATTTCAGGCATGTTTGTGGCAGAAATACGCACACCCCGTATTTTACTCCAAATTAACCCACAAAACAAGAGGAGAAATTAACCCTTGGATATAAAATAGCCTACAGAAAAAAACAGAAAAAATTGAGGCGTATATGGGGCAAATAAATACGCACACCCTGTATTTTATTCCAAATGAACCCACAAAACAATAAGAGAAATTAAATTAACCCTTGGATATTAAATACCCTACAGAAATGAACAGATGAAATTTAGGCTGATATAAGGGTAAAAAAAACACTGTATTTTACTCCAAATAAACCCACTAACTATAGGCTTAATTAAACCTACGATATTAAATACCATACAGAAAAGAACAGATGAAATTGAGGCGTATAAGGGGAAGAATTACACCCACCCTGGACTTAAGGGAGAATACCCCACAAACTAAAACAAAATGTGTACAACTGAACCACTTGTGAAACTCTTTGGCCCCAGTCTCTGATAAAAGCAGTTTCTTTTAGAATGACTTCTATGGAGCAGCAGATACAGAACGCTGGTTAAGGTAGAGGTGTGCAACTGACACAGACTTGTGTTGGTCTCTCCCCCCAATCGCGGATAGAAGCAGTTTGTGTGATATTGAGCTGAGTTGAATAGAGCAGCAGAAGCAGCGTAGATGCTTATCAGGACGGGACTGGTGAAAGTGTGGGGAAATTGAGGATGGCATCCGTATTTATAGGGCTGTGATGTCACAGAATTCCCCTTTACTTTTCATTGTCGGGCAATGTCTTTTGGGGGGGTGTTTCTCCTTTCCACAGTTCCCCCCCCCAAGTCACCCCATGGCTTGCGGCCTTTTTAAAACCAAATAAAAAAGACGCTTCTTTTCCCTGCAAATCCCCCTTAAATTTCGGCTTGGGTGCAAAACCCAAATTTTTTCCTGAAATTCAAAATTTGAATTCCGGTTCGTTAGAATCGTTTTCCCCATCTCTAGCGGGCTGCTAGGGCTACTTGCCCCCCCTGCTTCCCACTTTTGCTGAAATTGTACCCCCGGGGACATTAGAAACTAGGGAGGAGCGATTGTGTCAAAAATCGTTATGAGTCGAGGTTTTGATATCGGTAAAAATCATGTCGAGTCGATAACAAGATTATCGCAGCCATTAAAGTCTAGGGGAGGGGAAAACAACAGTTTATTCTTACCCCCAAAACGGGGGAGGAGAACCCGGGAATTAAAAATTCAAAAACGGAATCTGTTTTTTCCCTGTTGGGAAAGGACAATTGGGTTTTATAAAAGTCAAAAAAAAAAATTTTCATGGGCAAAATTTAAATTTCATTATTTTTCAATGGCTAACCGAAAAACATGGGGAAACGGCATACCACAGCGGGTACAGCGGGTTTTTTTTACAAAAAAAAAGGGCACTGGGGATTGGAAATGGTGGTGTGAGCGATATAATTTTGACAAAGTTGAAATCAGCACGATTTTTTGGCTGATCGTAAAAATTTCCCCATCACGCGATTTATAAGGGGGAGAAAATTTCCATAATTTTTATCCTATCACCCCAATTTTTGGGGCCCTTTCCCCTCATTTTGGCGGGCCCGCAAAAACAGTTAGAGCATAGGCAGGGTGAAACGGGGGGTGCGAAGTCATGACCCGTGATGTGTATGGTTTTTCATTGGCTGGGAAAAAATCAAAATGACCTCATTTTTATAAAACAGCGTTTCCGTTTCAGGGATCGTGTTTTTAGTGTCTCTCATAGTGGGAAGACGTGTTTCTATGTCTCTCTCAATTCGCTCGCCAAAAGACACAGTTCTTCTCTTTATTCAACAGACAATAAGCTTTTTGCTGTGAACAAATTTTTTATAAAGGGGATTAGAGAATGTCCGTCTTAGTTAGTTAGACGAGACTTTTAAAAAGCATCTAGCAATGTCCCGCCGCAGGGGGTGCTGGGGGACGAACCAGACAGGCCTTTTTGGAAAGGGGGATGCATATTTTGCAG